>JAACNH010000928.1:38508-81181 GCA_019447015.1 Hymenochirus boettgeri | reverse complement strand
ACATACATACTGTATAATCTGTATTGTTATAATGTACAGCGCTGCGTACCCAAGTGGCGCTATATAAATAAACATATACATACACACTGTATAATCTGTATTGTTATAATGTACAGCGATGCGTACCCAAGTGGCGCTTTATAAATAAACATATACATACATACTGTATAATCTGTATTGTTATAATGTACAGCGCTGTGTACCCTAGTGGCGCTATATAAATAAACATATACATACTGTATAATCTGTATTGTTATAATGTACAGTGCTGCGTACTCAAGTGGCGCTATATAAATAAACATATACATACATACTGTATAATCTGTATTGTTATAATGTACAGCGCTGTGTACCCAAGTGTCGCTATATAAATAAACATATACATACATACTGTATAATCTGTATTGTTATAATGTACAGCGCTGTGTCCCCAAGTGGCGCTATATAAATAAACATATACATACTGTATAATCTGTATTGTATACATACATACTGTATAATCTGTATTGTTATAATGTACAGCGCTGTGTACCCAAGTGGCGCTATATAAATAAACATATACATACATACTGTATAATCTGTATTGTTATAATGTACAGCGCTGCGTACCCAAGTGGCGCTATATAAATAAACATATACATACATACTGTATAATCTGTATTGTTATAATGTACGGCGCTGTGTACATAAACCGCAACCTTGGGCTGTACAGAAGGAAACTACTTTAACTATAATACTAGTAATTTTAAACAAAGTGTACCTAGTTATTCAAGTTTATACATTGTTTACCTAGTAGTAAATCTAAATTTAATATACCCTAATTATTTCATCTCAAAATCACTTACAAGGTTCTAGGGTTAAAGGGAAAGTACAAACCTAAAGATCAGTGTTCTATACTAAAACCCCAAGTGGCGCTATATAAACATATACATACATACTGTATAATCTGTATTGTTATAATGTACAGCGCTGTGTATCCAAGTGGGGCTATATAAATAAACATATACATACATACTGTATAATCTGTATTGTTATAATGTACAGCGCTGTGTCCCCAAGTGGCGCTATATAAATAAACATATACATACATACTGTATAATCTGTATTGTTATAATGTACAGCGCTGTGTCCCCAAGTGGCCTTATATAAATAAACATATACATACATACTGTATAATCTGTATTGTTTATACAGCGCTGTGTCCCCAAGTGGCGCTATATAAATAAACATATACATACATACTTTATAATCTGTATTGTTATAATGTACGGCGCTGTGTCCCCAAGAGGCGCTATATGAATAAACATATACATACATACTGTATAATCTGTATTGTTATAATGTAGGCGCTATATAAATAAACATATACATACATACTGTATAATCTGTATTGTTATAATGTACAGCGCTGTGTACCCAAGTGGCGCTATATAAATAAACATATACATACGTACTGTATAATCTGTATTGTTATAATGTACAGCGCTGTGTCCCCAAGTACTGTATAATCTGTATTGTTATAATGTACAGCGCTGTGTCCCCAAGTGGTGCTATATAAATAAAATTATACATACATACATACATACATAACACGTGTTACACTATTTAACGTAATGCCTACTGGAAATGACAGATGAGTTTTAAGCTAGCTTTACATGGGCTGATGGTTTTCAGATCGGATCTTCAATCATCTGAATCAATCGAAATCAGTTAGGAAGAATCGGTCGAAATTCCCGTCTTGAACCACCGATCTTCCATAGATTTTAGGATCTGGAAGAAGGCATCGACTGGAAATTTTCCACCTTGCCCCATCGAATGTATAGGGGGCATTAGACTATTTCACATAACAAAGATATGTGTTATTTGTGTATTATCCCATTTTACTGTACATGTTTTTACCTATTTACTGTAAGTAGGTCATGATCTGGTCTTAAGAAATGTTCTGGATTCACTTTATTAAATTGACTTTGGCCAAATCTTTGGTGTTCAAACAAACAATGTATTTCACTTTAATTTAAATCTTTTGGTTATTGGTGTGAATAACAACAGAGAATAAAGGATGTACAATGACATGTGACCTGGGTGCTAAATTGATGTTGAGTTTACTGTCCCTTTAAATACATCTCTGTCAGAATGACTGTAACTGTCCCCTGCAGACATACAGGGACAATCTAGTGAATTATCCCTTTGTGATGTACATCATAGTACAGCCCACACAGCTCTCATTGGCTACAATGTCAAAGGGGAAAAAAATGATATTCCTATAAAACATCCCAGAAACATCTAACAGTACCCTGTGGACAAAGCAAAGTAACTGTAAGTACAAATCGTCATTTCCTTCATTATGTGTTATAAAGTTTACCATCTGTATTGCTATTTTATAGATATACTAGCAAAAGTGTGCCCTTTGGTGCACAATGGAAATTATGTGTGTGTGTGTTTTGTTATGTGTGGATATAGTGGATATAGAATCTTTACACAGGTATATTTTAAAGTTACTCAGACAAGGCACTTCCCATGAGCGATTAGCTCTGAGCGATTTCCTGTTTTAAAGAGATTTTTCTGTTTTTAAGAGAATTGACAGCGTTAAAAAACTAAAGCGTTTATTAACTGTGGTTGCAGCCTAGTAAATGTACTAACCTAACACTATTTATTTCTAGGAGGGTGCCTGTGTAAGTAATTAATCACTAGTGTATTTTATTTTTTTTTACTACTTACTGCTTGAATAAGGTGGTAGGAATTGTTTGAGTAAACTCAAAGCACGGATTACTAAAACAAATACTTGTGTTTAAAAAACACTGGTACCTGTGGAGCGGGGCTGGTAGGAGACAAAGGAAAGGTTTTTTTTTTTTTTCTCTCTCTCTCTGATTGGATGGGGGTGTAACTAATTGGTTTAAATTGGCTGAGGCCTGTTGGCTCTGGTTGGTTTTGAACCTCATTTAAGGCACTTCCCATGAGCGATTAGCTCTGAGCGATTTTCTGTTTTTAAGAGATTTTTCTGTTTTTAAGAGAATTGACAGCGTTAAAAAACTAAAGCGTTTAAAACAAGAAAGCGTTTAAGAACAACACTATTTCTCTGCTGTGTCTCTGCTGTGTATTGCTGTTTAGTATGGACAGTTTTGTTGGGGCCGCGCAATGTGCATCCTGCCGCATGTATGGGATCTTGGAGCAGCCGCCCCAGGGGACCTATGTATGTGTCAGATGTGAGTGGGTTGCCCATTTGGAATCTGAGGTACAGAGTCTAAGGGGTAAACTTGCAGCATTGCAGGACTTGGCAAACCTGGGGGAAATGCAGGTACTGGCAAGGGCCAGTAAACTGGTGGGTGGAGATGGGGCAGATAAGGTGGAGAAGGAAGATAGATTTGTAAGGGTCACCAGGGGAAGTAGGGGACGGAAGGATAGGGGGGCTTCTTCCCAGCTGGTCGATCCCAACAGATTTGCCATTTTAGGTGAAGATGTGGAGGACGATGGCTCGGAAGCAGCATGTATGGAGCGGGCCTTTCCCTTGAGCACCCAGGGGACGGCCATCTCCAATACAAGGGAGGGAGAACTGGGGGCTAGGAAGGATAGACAGGTGGTAGTGGTAGGGGATTCTATTATTAGAAGGGTAGATAGGGTAATCTGTCGCCAGGACCCTGCATGCCAAACAGTGTGTTGTCTGCCTGGTGCTAGGGTTCGACATGTGGTGGATCGTGTAGACAGATTATTGGGTGGGGCTGGGAGTGACCCGGCGGTCTTGGTTCACATTGGGGCCAATGACAAAGTTAGAGGTTGAGGTGAGGTCCTTAAAAATGATTTCCGAGAATTAGGGGCCAAGTTAAAAGCAAGGACCTCCAGGGTAGTGATTTCAGAAATACTACCGCAGCCACGTGCTACGCTAGGGAGGCAACGGGAGCTCAGGAGTATAAATGCGTGGCTAAGAGAGTGGTGTAAGGAGATGGGGTTTGGGTTTTTAGAGAACTGGGCTGACTTTTCTGTTGGCTACAGGCTCTTTAGTAGTGACGGATTGCACCTCAATGGTGATGGTGCAACTGTTTTGGGGGAGAAGATGGCTAGGGGGTTGGAGGAGATTTTAAACTAGGTATGGGGGGGGAGGGAACGTTTAACTACACAGGGGTAGATAGAGAAGTTAGGGATCTGGGGGCTAGTAACACAACGGAGGGAGGAGAAGGAGGAGGGGGGAGCATAGAGGATAAGGAGGCATGTACGACCATGTATGGAAGTAAATCAATTGATAATCTAAAATGTATGTTTACAAATGCAAGGAGTCTGGCTGGAAAAACCGGCGAACTTGAAATAATAGCTCTAAAGGAAAGGTATGATGTAATTGGTATAGCAGAATCATGGCTTAATGATTCACACGACTGGACAGTAAATATTGAAGGGTACTCCTTATTTAGACATGACCGAGTTAATAAGAAAGGAGGAGGAGTATGTATGTATGTTAAACAGGAATTGAAGCCAAATTTAAAAGATGGAATAGATGGGGGAGCAAACGATGCGGCAGAAACATTATGGGTGGAACTGTCTACAGGAAGCAAGAAGGTAGGTAAATTAATTGTTGGAGTGTGTTATAAGCCGCCAAATGCCGGGGAAGAGGTGGAAATTAATCTCCATATGCAGTTGGCGAAGGCTGCTGGTATGGGGCATGTTCTGGTTATGGGGGATTTTAACTACCCTGAAATAGATTGGAGTAATGGAACTGCCAGCACCTCAAAAGGTATAAAGTTCTTAAATTTCCTATATGAGCATTTTCTTTCACAGATGGTAGAAGTTCCTACTAGAAAGAATGCGTTGTTGGATCTGGTGATATCTAATAACCCAGAGCTCATTTTGGAGATGAAGGTAATGGGAAGCTTAGGGAATAGTGACCATGATATAGTGTCATTTAATATAGGTTGCAGAAAACTAAAGTGCACTGGCTTAACAAAAACTTTTAACTTTAGGAAAGCTAATTTTATGCTTTTAAAGGAATCGCTCCTGCTCATAGACTGGGGGGAACTGTTTCTAGGTAAAGATACTGAGCAGATGTGGACCACTTTTAAAGGGATATTAAACTATAACATTTCCAAATCGGTACCTTTAGGAAACAAGTGTAAAAAAATTAGGTCCACTCCTGCATGGCTTAATGCTCAGGTAAAAAGGGAAATGGAAAAAAAGAAAAGGGCTTTTAAAATTTTGAAAGCAGAAGGCACAGAACAGGCTTACAGGGACTTCAAAAGTTGTAATAAAGAGTGCAAGAAAGCAATTAAACTAGCTAAAATAGAAAATGAAATACGGATTGCCGAACAAAGCAAGTCCAACCCCAAGATGTTTTTTAAGTATATAAATGGTAAAAATGAGGACTGAGAATGTGGGACCATTAAATAATGGAGCTGAGGTGGTTGTAGAGGATGCCGAAAAGGCTAATCTGCTAAACCGTTTTTTTACATCGGTTTTTACTGTTGAGAATCCTTACAGTAGGGATTGTAACAATGTGCAGGGAGGAAATGAAGAGTTTTCACATTGGATAACAGAGGATATGGTACGGAATCAATTAGACAAAGTTAATATCAATAAAGCGCCAGGACCAGATGGATTGCATCCTAGGATTTTAAAAGAGCTTAGTTCAGTTCTGGCAGGACCGCTGTGTCTCATCTTTTCAGATTTGCTTTTGTCTGGGGATGTGCCGCTGGATTGGAAAAAAGCCAATGTAATACCAATATTCAAAAAAGGTAGTCGTTCACAGCCTGGTAACTATAGACCTGTAAGCCTAACATCAGTGGTAGGGAAGGTGATGGAAACTTTGTTAAGGGATCATATCCTTGACTTTGTCTCCAGAGATCATCTTATTAGTAGTAGTCAGCATGGATTTATGAGAAATAGATCATGCCAGACAAATTTAATTGGTTTTTATGAAGAAGTGAGTAAGAAGTTAGATTCAGGCACAGCTGTGGATGTGGTATATTTGGATTTTGCAAAAGCCTTTGATACTGTGCCACATAGGCGACTAATGTATAAACTGAGGACTGTTGGCCTTGAAGAAAACATTTGTTCATGGATAGAGAACTGGTTATTGGACCGCAAACAGAGAGTGGTGGTTAATGGAGCTACATCTATGTGGGCTAAAGTTCTAAGCGGAGTTCCTCAGGGTTCTGTACTGGGGCCGCTTCTGTTTAATCTGTTTATAAATGACTTAGAAGGGGGCATTGAGAGCAAGGTCTCTGTGTTTGCTGATGACACTAAATTATGCAGAGCTTTGGAAACTTCCAATGATGTGCAAGTGCTGCAAGCAGACCTAGATAGATTATCAAAATGGGCAGCAGAATGGCAGATGAGATTCAATGTTGATAAATGTAAGGTGATGCATTTGGGATTTAATAATCCCTGTGCCACCTACACCATAAATAACTCTGTGTTAGGTGCATCTGAAATGGAAAGAGATTTGGGGGTTCTGGTAGATAACAGACTTAGCTGTAGCAAACAATGCCAGGTAGCAACAGCTAGAGCTAGCAAGATATTGTCTTGTATAAAGAGGGGAATAGATTCAAGAGAGAAAAATATTATTCTCCCTCTTTACAAGGCACTGGTAAGGCCTCATTTGGAATATGCGGTGCAGTTTTGGAATCCCAGATACAAAAGGGACATCTTGGAAATGGAAGCAGTCCAGAGAAGGGCAACTAAATTAATAAGGGGAATGGAGGGGCTTGAATATGCAGGCAGATTAGACAAGTTAGGGCTGTTTACATTGGAGAAGCGGCGGTTGCGTGGGGACATGATAACCTTATACAAATATATTAATGGCCCATACAGTGAACTCTCTGGTGCATTGTTCACTAATAGGTCATATCAGAGGACTCGTGGACATCCTTTAAGGTTGGAAGAAAAGAAGTTTCATCTTCAAGTTAGGAGAGGTTTCTTTACAGTGAGAACGGTGAAACTGTGGAACTGTCTTCCAGCAGAGGTGGTAATGGCAAGTTCATTGAATAACTTTAAAAAAGGCCTGGATAAGTTTCTAAAACTAAAAAATATTGAGAATTACTGGTATTAATGCATATAGATCTGGTTGATCCAGGGATACTTTCCGATTGCCGTTTGGAGTCAGGAAGGAATTTTTCCCCCCCTTTTTTAGCTGGGGTTTTTTGCCTTCCTCTGGATCAACTGTTAGGTAGGGTTAAAAAAAAAAAAAAAAAAAAAAAAGGGAATAGGTTGGACTTGATGGACGAATGTCTTTATTCAACCTTAATTACTATGTTACTATGTTACTATGTTACTATGTATGTCGCAACATAATTCCTCTGTGACCCAGAAACTTTTGAATTTGCCCTTGGCTATGTATTTTGTGGAAAAATGGCATGTAGGGAGGGATATGAAGTTTCCGATACTGGATAGTATCCCTTTAAACTTTCAGGGAAATAGGGAACATTGGTTAAAGTGCTGCGAAGCCTGGTGGATTAAAGAATTAGGGACACTAGCCCCTAATGGGTTAAATAAAATTACAACCTGTATCTATTTTTGTCATTTTGATATGATGTACTCTTTTATATGTACTCCACTAGTAAATTGTATTCTATCTTTCCCCCACTAGGGGGTATTTTACATAATGCTGACCCTTAGAATTTCTCTGACCGTGGGACTCCACACTAAAATGTCACAATGTCACTTCCTGTGTAATAGGATGTATAATGTTGATTGAAACGTGATGCTATTTTGTAGTCACATGTTGCTTGAGAAAGACGCCCGAAACGTCGTTTGTTTATAGCATGTAACAAGATGTAATAAAAGATAAGCTTGGTTTATATGGAGGAGTGCTGCCTCCTACTATTTGTTTGTTGTATATGAACAGGACTGCGGAGCCTGGGTTGGAGCCTGCACCCATACAGAACCATGGACTGTCAGAGTGCCGCCGACATTGCTTTCTATTGATATATCACAATGGGTGTTGCGGCAGGCACTCCTCTCAACTTGAATGCCCTGGTGCAGTCCACAGAAATATATATGATAGCAATATAGGATGCACTCACGGGTCTTGATAAGCGTGGTCTTTAATGGTGGTTTACATGTTTCCGCCCAGTAAGTGTGCATAACAACCTTAAATGGGAAACCCCAACACTCCCTCCAGTGACGTAAGTAGTGGGTGTGAAAGAGAGAACCGGAGGAACTCCTCCGGAAGGAAAAAGACACCTATAAGAGGTAAGGAACTTACCTGTTCTCCCGGCCCAACGTCGGTCCGCTAGGGCGCACTTTCGGATAGGTGTGCTCCTTCTCACGGACGCCCGATTGTCAATTGCTCTTGGCGTCCGTGGGCTCTCAGGTTCCTCTGCCCTCCTGAGGATACTGTCTCCTTTGTTCCAGTCACAGGTCCAGCATTGTTATAGTTCAGCTCTCCATTGTTCCAGTCACAGCTCCAGCATTGTTACAGTTCAGCTCTCCATTGTTCCAGTCATAGCTCCAGTATTGTTACAGTTCAGCTCTCCATTGTTCCAGTCTCAGCTCCAGCATTGTTACAGTTCAGCTCCCCATTGTTCCAGTCACAGCTCCAGCATTGTTACAGTTCAGCTTCCCATTGTTCCAGTTTCAGCTCCAGCATTATTACAGTTCAGCTCTTCACTGTTCCAGTTTCCAATCCAGCATTGTTACTGTTCAGCTTCTCCTTGTTCCTGTCTCTGCTCCTGTTTCACTAAAGATACCACTTCATTATATTCCCATGTCCAGCTCCAACATTGTGTCCATTCTAATACAGACTACTGGACTCATACTTCCTCCTACTTCTGACTACAACATCAGTCTCCCAGGTAACTCTCCTCTAGCAGTACCGGGAAACCATTACAGTACAATCGGGCCATGGAGGCCTCAGAGGAAGTGACTCTCCAGGCCCTATCTACCCGGATGGATGTCTTTGAACATCAACAAAATCACATGGCACAGTTTATGGACTCTCTAGCCACTCAGCTACCTGCAGTGATTACATCTCCTCCACCCCCATCGGCTCCAGTAATCCAGGGTGGTCCTGAACCCCGTTTTCCTGCTCCTCCACGTTATGACGGCAATCCTCAAGGCTGTAGGGGATTTATGAATCAATGCCAGATAGATTTTGAATTACAGCCATCCCACTTTCCTTCTAACCGGGCTAAAGTAGGTTACATCATCGCCTTGCTAGAAGGGGGTGCCCTAGCCTGGGCCTCTCCTCTTTGGGAAAAAGATGATCCGGTGACTACCAATATTGCCAATTTCCTTGAACTTTTCCGTAAAGTATTTGACGCTCCTGGCTGCAAGTCCTGTGCCTCCAACCGCCTTATGCAGCTCCAGCAAGGGAACCGCACGGTTTTACGCCATAGAATTCCGGACCCTGACAGCTGAAACCGCCTGGAATAATGAGGCCCTCGTAGCAGCCTTCTTACAAGGTCTTTCGGATCTGTAAACTGTATTTAGGAGCCGATAATATAGTTGTCATCTCCCCTAAATTAAAGAAACTCACTCAGCACTGCATCAATAAATAGACACTAGTTAGATGTGCTATTTAGGCACGAAAAAATCACACTAACAGGAATACCAAAACACCATCTGTATTTATATCATACAAAAAACTCTAATAATACAATAAACATATACCCCATAAAACGACCTACAGTCACCCATACTATCGGTAGCAGAAGAGGATAAAAAGTCTGTCCAAAGCTGGCAAGTCTCAATTGTCTCTGCACATAACAACACTGTATCCAACTTCAACGCTGAACATGAGTCCTTCCCCCACAGATGAAACAGAGTATCCTTGAAAACGTGTATTAAATGTACATCATTATGCCACCGCTGATCCAGATATAGTGAAACATAGTTACCATCCTAAATGCTTGTATACATCGCAACCGGTTGCTGCTTGCACTCCCAGATAAGTCTCAATGTCACTCCCACGACTTCTTTCAAAGGTTTTTTTCCTTCTCAATGCCACAGGCCAACAATCCAGAACTCAGTTCCCTTATGATGTACAGAAACCGCTGCTCCGCCATCAATCCCAAAAACACTCTGCTACCATTATGGGTGCCGTTACGCCTACGCGCGTTTCATCACCCACGTGACTTCTTCAGGGCGTATTATCTTCCCCTACTGGGGCTGTTTATTTGAATCCAGCGGATACTCCGCCTATCATTTGCATTAGCCGATCCCACAGGCTATTAACCTTTTCAATCCCCCAGGAGCTTAGTTAAAGGGTAACTGTGGTCCAAAAATGACTTTAGGTAAATTGACAGGAATTGCTTTCCTGAGGATTTTTACAATTTACTTTCATTATTTATTTTACATAGTTTTGAAGATATTTACATTTATATGTGTGATATGGTTGCAGCATCACCAGATCCCCTGCACTTCCTGCTTCCTGTACTGAAACCATGTGACTGTCCCTCTTCTGTGTTTCCTCCTCCTCGCGGCCACGGGGACCCCCATGGCCCCTCCCCTTGCAGTCCCTTGGGCCTTTCCTTTGCAGCCTCCCGTGGCCCCTTCTACTTGGGACCCCGTGGCCCCTCCCACTCTGGGGCCACTGAGGCCCCTCCCACTTGCCCCCCAGGGGCCCCTCCCACTCATCCCCCCACTCTGCAACTCGGACCCCCATGGCCCCTCCCACTCGGGGGCCCCTTCCACTCACGGGTCCCTCCCACTCACCCAGGCCCCTCCCACTCAGGGGCCCCAGGCCCCCTTCCAAGAGTGGGGCGAGTGGGCCCCTGAGTGGGAGGGGCCATGGGGGTCCGAGTGGCAGAGTGGGGGGCTGAGTGGGAGGGGAGTGTGCGGAGCCACAGAGTCCGTGAGTGGGAGGGGCCACAGGGGGCTGCAAAGGGGAGGGGACACAGGGCCCACGATTGGAAAGGGCCAGCAAGTGGGAGGCATTAAAAAAAGCAGTGCTGTGGGCTGTGCTGTTCTCCCCACCCCCCTCCTACCCTTCAGTCATGCACTGAGCATGTGCCAACCACACATTAAAGGAGAAAACAGTATTTCTGACCGCAGATTCAGAACCTCCCACCCCCTAACTTTCTGATCAGTGATTTCTTCATATTTTGGGCTGTGCAGCACGTAGAGAGGTGGTTGATGGCTCGTTTTAAAGGTATGAAGCTGGCCTTTCATTTAAAATAAATTTGTTTGGAGACCACAGTTCCCCTTTAAATCCACTGATACTCCTACAGAAATCTCATAAGGAGACAATATACATCTAATTGTTACATAAAACGAAGGGATTGGAGGTTGCAATCAAGGGATCAACAGATACATTTACAATTGTTTCACACAAAATATCCAGACCAAAAAGTGTTCCCCTACCTTACATAGAACACTACTATAATTTTAACCCTTCAGCTATGCAGAGTGATAAGATCTTTAAGGTGTATGCAAAGAACCACATTTTAAATGGAACACTAAAGGAAGCAACCATAATGCATCTCCTCATTCATACCATGAGTGTGCAATGAATTTAGATCAAATATCCATTTTAGTTCTTTTCTCAAGAGGACTGTGTTTAGGTCTCCCCCCCCCCCAGTACACATATTCAGGTTCTCTAAGCCACAAAGAGAGATCACATATGGATTTCCACCGTGATGCTCCAGCATACGTTTTGCAACACTACTACGTGCAGGCTCCTTATTCTTTATTGCTCTTATGTGTTCTTGAACTCTTGTAGTAAGGGAACGTTTTGTTTTCCCCACATACTTCATACCACACGAACACGTAATTAAATATATTACATGAGGAGTCTGGCAGGTTATTAACCTCCCGATTTTCCATTTTCTGCCATTTGCATCCACCACCTTATTAACTTCTGCCATATAGCTACACATTGAGCAATGACCACAACGGCTATTGCCATTAGCCTTTTTTATACCCAGCCAATTATCCAAATTAGCCGGGTGGCTTTTTTCCTGCTAATGACTATGGGATAGAACGTCCCTCAACGACTTTGCGGTCATCAAGGGTTCAGGATCTACCATATCTTTCAACTCATCTTCTGCAATCAGAAACCAATATTTACGCAAACATTTTAACAAATTGCTCCATTCACAATTGTATTTTGTGATCAGCCTAATCTTACCAAACCCCTCATTACTTTTATTTGGGGCCACATTTTGGTATAATAAATGGGATCTATTTGTCCCTCTTGCTCTCTTATATGCTTTTAGCATGGCTATACCCACGGCTGGCAAAATCCTTCCACATCATGCCTGCATGTTTTTTAAAATCCTCATACGGAGAAATTGTCCCAAAGGGATTGCTCTGATTGTAGACGAGGGATGATGGCTATCAGACTTTAAGACCATATTTGCGGCAGTTGGCTTTTTATATGACTCAACTGCCAATATACTCTCCTTAATCTTAATATCAAGGAACTCAATATTCTGTGAGTTGCCACTCTGCTTGGGTCCTTGCCCTGTTAGACTGGTACCTTCTTTGTCTTCTACCCTCCCTGTAGAAGAACCCATGCAGATAGGTGGTACCCGCTTATCTCCTGAAGAGAAACTCCGCAGACGATCTTCAGGACTTTATATACTGTGTTTATACTGTGCTGGTTCTGGACATTTTGCCAAAGTTTGCCCTGTAAATCAGAGGAGAGAATCTCCTAGGCAAAGACAAATCCTCTTTTTAGAATCCTCACCATTTTCTCGTTCCTGTGTCCTTAAATTTTGGTTCTAAAACCCTTTCCTTGAAATCCTTCATAGACTCTGGAGCTGCGGGTAACTTCATTGACTCATCCCTGGTACAACAACATGACATTCCTACCCTTCCTCTAACTACCCCATTCCGGATCCTTGCCATCGACAACAGACCATTAACATCAGAGTTTGTTACTCTAGTCACTACAGACTTATTTATCCAAACTGGGGCACTTTATTAGGAGAACTTATCTTTTTTTGTCATTCACTGCCCCTCAACACCTATTATTCTTGGCCTTCCTTGGCGGCAGCACCATAATCCCTTCATAGACTGGTCTTCTGGGGAAATTACAGCTTGGAGTTCTAAGTGCATTACTAATTGTCTGTCCTTACCTACCCTTCATTGTTCTACTCTTTCTTCTAAGAATAACTCTCCATCTCTACCCGAAGCTTACCAAGATTTCCAGGACGTTTTTTGTAAAAAATCTGCTGAAACATTACCTATTCATCGTCCCTATGACCGCCCTATTGATCTTCCTTCCAGGAACATTGCCCCCTCATGGACGTACCTAACCCTTGTCTCAACCAGAAACTATAGCTATGAAACAATATATCCAGAAAAATTATTTTTCGAGGTTTTATTCGTCCTTCCTGCTGGGGCAGGATTCTTTTTTGTTGAAAAAAAGGACAGTAGTCTTCGTCCTTGTATAGATTATAGAGGCCTAAATAAAATTACTATTAAAAATCGTTATCCTCTTCCTCTTATCACTGAACTCTTTGATCAGCTGAAAGGAGCCACCATCTTTTCCAAACTCGATCTTAGAGGAGCCTACAATTTAATCAGAATTCGTGAGGGTGATGAATGGAAAACAACCTTTAATACCCGTGACAGCCACTTTGAATATCTGGTCATGCCATTTGGGTTGTCTAATGCCCCGTCAGTATTTCAGGAATTTGTTAACAACATATTCAGAGACTTTTTGGGCAACTCAGTAGTTGTCTATCTAGACGATATTTTAATTTTTTCACAAGACTTACCCACTCATCGTATTCATCTTCAAGTTCTTTCCAGAATACGACTTAATCATCTGTATGCTAAACTAGAGAAATGCCTCTTTGAAGTTTCCAAAGTTCCATTTCTGGAATATATCATCTCTGCCCAAGGTTTATAAATGGATTCTTCTAAAGTCCCTGCCATTCTTGATTGGTCCCTTACTTCCTCTACAAAAGCCATTCAACGTTTCATTGGTTTTGCTAATTACTACAGACAATTCATCAAAAACTTTTCTTCTGTCATTTCTCCAATCTTGAATCTCATCCGTAAAGGGGTTAAACCCAATGCCTTGACTAAGGAAGCTCTGGAAGACTTCAAAAAACTAAAAACTGCATTTGCCTCTGCTCCTATTTTAGTCAACCCTGATCCTCAACTACCTTTTATTATCAAGGTTGACACCTCTGACATTGGTGCTGGAGCAGTTCTTTCTCAGAGACGTGGGTTAAAAGAAAAACTTCACCTGTGTGCCTTCTTTTCTAAAAGATTTTCTCTTTGTGAACAAAACTACGATGTTGGCAATCGTGAACTCTTAGCTATTAAACTTGCTCTTGAAGAGTGGCGTCATCTTTTGGAAGGCACTATTCAACCCATAACTACCCATAACTATCTGACCATAAAAATTTGGAATATATTCATTCAGCCAAGAGACTTAAAGGGCATGTCCACCCTCCAAACTAAAATGTTACCAATTACTGGCCCCACTGTAAAAAAAATCCTTACCTTACATCCCTGCTCCTTGTGGTTCTCCTGTCATGCCTCTTTAAAGTGCAGGAAACTGCTGGGTAGGAGCTGTCAGTGCCTCATCCTGTTTCTGTAGCTTGGCTAGCCTCATCAAGGTATGAGGCAAGCTCAGTAAAGCCCTTTCCCCCCTCTCCCTCCCTCCTTCCCAATTCCTCTGTGGCTGGCAGTAGTGTAGCTTTAAAAGCTTGTGCCACAATGCAGAGGATAACCTCCCACTCCCAACCGCTCTATTTATTACTTCAATATCGCTTCCCTTCTTTACTTACACCTCCTCGTTCCAGCACCGTTTTCATTAATGGCAGCCGCAGCTGTGATTGGCTGCCTCTCAGCCAATCGCGGCTGCAGGGCCGGCCCCCTGCTTGCAGTTCCGACGGGCAGGGGAGCTGGACCAGAACAGCGGAGGATCGAGGAGGTGTAAGTAAAGGAGAGCGATCTTGAAGTTGTAAATATAGCGGTTATATAAGGGTGGACAAACCCAGACAAGCCTGCTGGGCACTTTTTTTTTCACGCTTCAATTTCATCATCACCTTCCGACCCTGGAAAAAGGAATAAAAAAGCAGATGCCTTATCTAGATCTTTCTGTTCTCAAGGATTCTCTACTCCTGATAAAGGTCCCATTATCCCAGGAAACAAAATCCTGGCACCCTTATTTCCCCTGCTGTCTACTAAAATTCAATCTGCTCAAGACTCGTGACAGTCTTCTACTCCACTCAACAAAGTCTTCACTCCTTCAGCCTTACGTTCGCCTCTACTCTCTCTCACTCACTGCTCTAGACAAGCTGGTCATCCTGGATTGCAAAAAAACATTTCCCTCCTGTCCCGTTCTGTCTGTTGGCCAGAATTAATAAAAAGACGTCAAAGATTTTGTAGCCTCTTGTTCCACCTGTGCCATGTCCAAGTCTTCTCGCAATCTTCCCTGTGGACTTCTTTAACCTCTACCCATTCCATCTCATCCATGGATGCATCTTTCCATGGATTTTATAGTGGATTTACCTCCTTCAAAGAGACATACAGTAATATGGGTAACTATTGATTGTTTTAGTAAGATGGCACATTTTGTTCCCCTACTCAAATTGCCCTCTGCCCTGGAACTCGCTCATCTTTTTGTTTCTCATATTTTTCACCTGCATGGGCTACCCATCGAAATTGTTTCCGATAGAGGAACACAATTTGTATCCAAGTTCTGGAGAGCACTATGCAAGTCTTTAAATATCAAACTTCAATTTTCCTCCTCAAACCACCCACAGTCTAATGGTGCTGCTGAATGGGTTAACCAATCTCTAGAACAATTTCTCCGGTGTCACATCTCTTTCTCTCAAAATGACTGGTCTGAACTTCTACCATTGGCAGAGTTCGCCTACAACAATACCGCACACTCTTCATCTGGTACCTCTCCTCCTTTTTTTTGCAACTCTGGGCAAAATCCAATCTGTTTCCCTTAAGACTTTCTTTTTTCTGATAATCCTACTGCCGATGATATGCTTTCTCACATGTCAGCTATTTGGGATTCCACAAGAAACAATTTACTCAAGTCCTCCCTACTTCAGAAGAAGGCAGCCGACAGAAGACGTAGACCTGCTCCTCAATATGCTATCGGACATAAGGTTTGGTTATCCTCTCGGAATCTTCATTTACACATTCCAGCACCTAAGCTGGGCCCCAAATTCATAGGACCTTTTTCCATCTCTGAAATAATTAGTACCACAGCTGTCCGTCTTGATCTACCACCTACTTTGAAGTTTTACTACTCAAACCAGTTATTAACAACTGATTCTCTAATTCCAATCCTTCTTCTCCTCCAGTTTTTGTTGACGGACAACAAGAATTTGAAGTTCGGGAAATCCTTGATTCCAGTTACTCTAGGAACTCACTTCAATATCTTGTTCATTGGAAGGGATTTGGTCCTGTAGAATGCTCCTGGATTAAACTTGTGGACATCCATGCTCCCCATTTAATTAGAGCCTTCCATAAGAAATTCCCTTTCAAACCTGATTCTAGTGGTCCTGTGCCCCCCCCCCCCCCCCCTTTCTGTTTTTAAGAGAATTGACAGCGTTAAAAAACTAAAGCGTTTAAAACAAGAAAGCGTTTAAGAACAACACTATTTCTCTGCTGTGTCTCTGCTGTGTATTGCTGTTTAGTATGGACAGTTTTGTTGGGGCCGCGCAATGTGCATCCTGCCGCATGTATGGGATCTTGGAGCAGCCGCCCCAGGGGACCTATGTATGTGTCAGGTGTGAGTGGGTTGCCCATTTGGAATCTGAGGTACAGAGTCTAAGGGGTAAACTTGCAGCATTGCAGGACTTGGCAAACCTGGGGGAAATGCAGGTACTGGCAGGGGCCAGTAAACTGGTGGGTGGAGATGGGGCAGATAAGGTGGAGAAGGAAGATAGATTTGTAAGGGTCACCAGGGGAAGTAGGGGACGGAAGGATAGGGGGGCTTCTTCCCAGCTGGTCGATCCCAACAGATTTGCCATTTTAGGTGAAGATGTGGAGGACGATGGCTCGGAAGCAGCATGTATGGAGCGGGCCTTTCCCTTGAGCACCCAGGGGACGGCCATCTCCAATACAAGGGAGGGAGAACTGGGGGCTAGGAAGGATAGACAGGTGGTAGTGGTAGGGGATTCTATTATTAGAAGGGTAGATAGGGTAATCTGTCGCCAGGACCCTGCATGCCAAACAGTGTGTTGTCTGCCTGGTGCTAGGGTTCGACATGTGGTGGATCGTGTAGACAGATTATTGGGTGGGGCTGGGAGTGACCCGGCGGTCTTGGTTCACATTGGTGCCAATGACAAAGTTAGAGGTGGAGGTGAGGTCCTTAAAAATGATTTCCGAGAATTAGGGGCCAAGTTAAAAGCAAGGACCTCCAGGGTAGTGATTTCAGAAATACTACCGCAGCCACGTGCTACGCTAGGGAGGCAACGGGAGCTCAGGAGTATAAATGCGTGGCTAAGAGAGTGGTGTAAGGAGATGGGGTTTGGGTTTTTAGAGAACTGGGCTGACTTTTCTGTTGGCTACAGGCTCTTTAGTAGTGATGGATTGCACCTCAATGGTGGTGGTGCAACTGTTTTGGGGGAGAAGATGGCTAGGGGGTTGGAGGAGATTTTAAACTAGGTATGGGGGGGGAGGGAACGTTTAACTACACAGGGGTAGATAGAGAAGTTAGGGATCTGGGGGCTAGTAACACAACGGAGGGAGGAGAAGGAGGAGGGGGGAGCATAGAGGATAAGGAGGCATGTACGACCATGTATGGAAGTAAATCAATTGATAATCTAAAATGTATGTTTACAAATGCAAGGAGTCTGGCTGGAAAAACCGGCGAACTTGAAATAATAGCGTTAAAGGAAAGGTATGATGTAATTGGTATAGCAGAATCATGGCTTAATGATTCACACGACTGGACAGTAAATATTGAAGGGTACTCCTTATTTAGACATGACCGAGTTAATAAGAAAGGAGGAGGAGTATGTATGTACGTTAAACAGGAATTGAAGCCAAATTTAAAAGATGGAATAGATGGGGGAGCAAACGATGCGGCAGAAACATTATGGGTGGAACTGTGTACAGGAAGCAAGAAGGTAGGTAAATTAATTGTTGGAGTGTGTTATAAGCCGCCAAATGCCGGGGAAGAGGTGGAAATGAATCTCCATATGCAGTTGGCGAAGGCTGCTGGTATGGGGCATGTTCTGGTTATGGGGGATTTTAACTACCCTGAAATAGATTGGAGTAATGGAACTGCCAGCACCTCAAAAGGTATAAAGTTCTTAAATTTCCTATATGAGCATTTTCTTTCACAGATGGTAGAAGTTCCTACTAGAAAGAATGCGTTGTTGGATCTGGTGATATCTAATAACCCAGAGCTCATTTTGGAGATGAAGGTAATGGGAAGCTTAGGGAATAGTGACCATGATATAGTGTCATTTAATATAGGTTGCAGAAAACTAAAGTGCACTGGCTTAACAAAAACTTTTAACTTTAGGAAAGCTAATTTTATGCTTTTAAAGGAATCGCTCCTGCTCATAGACTGGGGGGAACTGTTTCTAGGTAAAGATACTGAGCAGATGTGGACCACTTTTAAAGGGATATTAAACTATAACATTTCCAAATCGGTACCTTTAGGAAACAAGTGTAAAAAAATTAGGTCCACTCCTGCATGGCTTAATTCTCAGGTAAAAAGGGAAATGGAAAAAAAGAGAAGGGCTTTTAAAATTTTGAAAGCAGAAGGCACAGAACAGGCTTACAGGGACTTCAAAAGTTGTAATAAAGAGTGCAAGAAAGCAATTAAACTAGCTAAAATAGAAAATGAAACACGGATTGCCGAACAAAGCAAGTCCAACCCCAAGATGTTTTTTAAGTATATAAATGGTAAAGGGTTCTGTACTGGGGCCGCTTCTGTTTAATCTGTTTATAAATGACTTAGAAGGGGGCATTGAGAGCAAGGTCTCTGTGTTTGCTGATGACACTAAATTATGCAGAGCTTTGGAAACTTCCAATGATGTGCAAGTGCTGCAAGCAGACCTAGATAGATTATCAAAATGGGCAGCAGAATGGCAGATGAGATTCAATGTTGATAAATGTAAGGTGATGCATTTGGGATTTAATAATCCCTGTGCCACCTACACCATAAATAACTCTGTGTTAAGTGCATCTGAAATGGAAAAAGATTTGGGGGTTCTGGTAGATAACAGACTTAGCTGTAGCAAACAATGCCAGGTAGCAACAGCTAGAGCTAGCAAGATATTGTCTTGTATAAAGAGGGGAATGGAATCAAGAGAGAAAAATATTATTCTCCCTCTTTACAAGGCACTGGTAAGGCCACATTTGGAATATGCGGTGCAGTTTTGGAATCCCATATACAAAAGGGACATCTTGGAAATTGAGGCAGTTCAGAGAAGGGCAACTAAATGAATAAGGGGAATGGAGGGGCTTGAATATGCAGGCAGATTAGACAAGTTAGGGCTGTTTACATTGGAGAAGCGGCGGTTGCGTGGGGACATGATAACCTTATACAAATATATTAATGGCCCATACAGTGAACTCTCTGGTGCATTGTTCACTAATAGGTCATATCAGAGGACTCGTGGACATCCTTTAAGGTTGGAAGAAAAGAAGTTTCATCTTCAGGTTAGGAAAGGTTTCTTTACAGTGAGAACGGTGAAACTGTGGAACTGTCTTCCAGCAGAGGTGGTAATGGCAAGTTCATTGAATAACTTTAAAAAAGGCCTGGATAAGTTTCTAAAACTAAAAGATATTGAGAATTACTGGTATTAATGCATATAGATCTGGTTGATCCAGGGATACTTTCCGATTGCCGTTTGGAGTCAGGAAGGAATTTTTTCCCCCCTTTTTAGCTGGGGTTTTTTGCCTTCCTCTGGATCAACTGTTAGGTAGGGTTAAAAAAAAAAAAAAAAAAAGTGAATAGGTTGGACTTGATGGACGAATGTCTTTATTCAACCTTAATTACTATGTTACTATGTTACTATGTTACCAGCTTCCTGAGGAACCAAATAGGATAATCTTGCAGGTCTGAGAGTAGACCCAGGTAATCCTGCCACACTGTGTAGTTGAAACTAAACATGCTAGGTTAATACTTATTAGTATTAACCACGGCAAGTGGTGATGGTACCTCATATATTATAACAGAAGGTAGCTCACAGGCTAGAGGTGTTATATAAGGAGCCTTGGTGTATATGCCCATTACAATACACATCACATCACATAAACTTTTTTTTTGCATTACACTTCCTTTCACGTGGAGCAGACACGGGTGTGGTTTAAGATGCAATTTGACCATTCCATGTTAAAATAGGGATCTCAGCTCTGTAAGTAGGTTATATATTTTGTATATTTTGTGTTATCTATACTAATAAAAGGCAAAGCCCTAACTCACTCACTCACTCATTCACTCACTCACTCACTCACTCATTCACTCACTCACTCATCACTAATTCTCCAACTTGCCGTGGAGGCAGACGGCTTAAATTTGGCAGGCTCATTCATTGCACCTTACTTACAAAAGTTAAGCAGGTTTTGTTTCGAAAAGGCAAAGCCCTCACTCACTCACTCACTCACTCACTACTAATTCTCCAACTTGCCTCACTCATCACTAATTCTCCAACTTGCCGTGGAGGCAGACGGCTTAAATTTGGCAGGCTCATTCATTGCACCTTACTTACAAAAGTTAAGCAGGTTTTGTTTCGAAAAGGCAAAGCCTTCACTCACTCACTCACTCACTCACTCACTCATCACTAATTCTCCAACTTGCCATGGAGGAAGACGGTTTAAATTTGGCAGGCTCATTCATTGCACCTTACTTACAAAATTTAAGCAGGTTTCGTTTCGAAATTCCCCCTATAACGGTGATTATCTGACATTGCACCTGTGACGGTGAGTATCTGACATTGCCCCTGTAACGGTGAGTATCTGACACTGCACAGACTGGTTGGTCCAATTTCAACCAAATTTTGTATGCATATACTCCTTTACCAGTAAAAGGTTAACAAAATATTTTTTTTAGGGTGGAGGTGAATGGGGGGGGGAATAGAATTTTGAACTCCTGCACACTAACGGCTGGACCGATTTTTACCAAAAATTCAGGGTGTGTGTGGGGACTGGCTGAGGTGTAAGGGGAAGGGTTTGGACTGTGGACAGAGAGGAATAGTGGGGGGTATTAGGGGCAGACGGGGAGGGGTGGTTGGGGTTATTTTCACCAAAATTTCATAGTTGAATAAAAAATATAATATTAAATTAAAGTTAATGAGTGTTGCATTATCGTAAAGCTTATTGAATTGTCTTTCTTTAATATATCAAGTGCCGAGTGATTACAGCAATCTTGATACATTATTGCTTTCTTACTAAAAACATTATTTCAATACATCTCCGCTGCGAAGCGCGGGTATTTTGCTAGTACCTAATATAAGTCAGTGCTATACTTTATATATATTTACTGATGGTCATTTAAATGGTAAAAGTGAGATAGTACACACATACATATACACCTTTCCTATGTGTGATATCCTATACCCCCCACCACATTGGTAGCTCCTAAAAACTCACTGCAATCTCCTATGAAGATATAAATATATTTTTATAATATAAGGGATTAGGAATATATAGTGATATCTAGGATGTCTGAAATCAAAAGTGTTACCTATAGACAGCCAGGTATATACCAAACAATGTATATGGTAACAGTGTTATCTATAGACAGATGTGTACCACACATTGTATATGGTAACATTGTTATCTATAGACGGGTATGTACCACACATTGTATATGGTAACATTGTTATCTATAGACGGGTATGTACCACACATTGTATACGGAACTGAAAAGATGAGTTTTAAGCTAGCTTTACATTGGGCTGATGGGTTTCAGATCGGATCTTAATCATCTGAATCAATCGAAATCAGTAGGGAAAGAATCGGTCGAAATTCCCGTCTTGAAACCACCGATCTTGCCATAGATTTTAGGATCTGGAAAAGGATCGACTGAAAATTTTCCACCTTGCCCCATCGAATGTATAGGGGGCATTAGACTATTTCACATACAAAAGGAATGTGTTATTTGTGTATTATCCCAATTTTTTACTGCTACATGTTTACCTATTATGTAAGTAGGTGCATGATCTGGTCTTAAGAAATGGTTTGGATTCACTTTATTAAATTGACTTGGCCAAATCTGCGTGTGTTCGGTTCAACAAAACAAGTATTTCACTTTAATTTAAATCTTTGGTTATTGGTGTGAATAACAAACAGAGATAGGAATAAAGGAGTACAAGGACATGTGACCTGGGTGCTAAATTGATGTGAGTTACTGTCCCTTTAAATACATCTCTGTCAGAATCGACTGGTAATGTCCCTGCAGACATACAGGGACATCTAGTGAAAATTATCCCTTGTGATGTACATTCATAGGACAGCCCACACAGCTCTATTGGCTACAATGTCCAAAGGGGAAAAAAATGATTATTCCTATAAAAAACATCCAGAACCATCTACAGTACCCTGTGGACAAAGCAAAGTAACTGTAAGTACAAATCGTCATTTCTCATTATGTGTTATAACAGTTTACCATCTGTCATGGCATATTTATAGATATACTAGCAAAGTGTGCACTTGGTGCACAATGGAAATTATGTGTGTGTGTGTTTGTTTATTGTGGATATAGTGGATAAGAATCTTTAACAGGGATATTTTAAAGTACTCAGACAAGGGCACTTCCCAATGCGAGATTAGCTCTGAGCGGATTTCAGTTTTTAAAGAAGATTTTTCTGTTTTTGTTTTTAATGAGAATTGACAGCGTAAAAAACTAAGCGTTTATTAACGTGGTTGCAGCTAGTAAAATGTATACTAACCTAAACACGTATTTATTCTAGGAGGGTGCCTGGTGTAAGTAATTAATCACTAGTGTATTTTATTTTTTTTTACTACTTACTTGCTTGAATAAAGGTGGTTGGTAGGAATGTTTGAGTAAACTTCAAAGCACGGATACTACTAAAACAATACTTGTGTTTAAAAAACACGGTTACCTGTGGAGCGGGGGGCTGGTAGGAGGAGACAAGGAAAGGGTTTTTTGTGTTTCTCTTTCCTTCTTCTGACTTGGATGGGGTGTTGTAACTAAGTGTTAAATTGGCTAGGCCTGTTGGCTCTGGTTGGTTTTGAACCTCATTAAGGCTCTTCCCATGAGCGATAGCATGAGCGATTTCCTGTTTTTAAAAGAGATTTTTCTTGTTTGTTAAGAGAATGACAGCGTGTAAAAAACTAAAGCGTTCTAAACAAGAAAGCGTTAAGAACAACACTATTTCTCTGCTGTGTCTCTGCGTGTATGCTGTTTAGTATGGACAGTTTGGTTGGGAGGGCCGCCCGCAATGTGCATCCTCACGCATGTAGGATCTGGAGCAGCCGCCCCAGGGGGACCTAGTATGTTGTGCAGGTGAGTGGTTGCCCATTTGGAATGAGGATACAGGTACTAAGGGGTAAACTTGCCGCATTGCAGGCCTTGGGCAAACCTGGGGGAAATGCAGTATGGCCCAGGGGCAGTAAACTGGGTGGGTGGAGAGGGCAATAAGGTGGAGAAGGAAGAAGATTTGTAAGGGTTCAACCAGGGGAAGTAGGGGACGGAAGGAAAGGATATGGGGGGCTTCTTCCAGCTGGTCGATTCCCACAATTTGCCATGTTTAGGTGAAGATGGTGTGGAGGACGATGGCTCGGAAGCGCATGTATGGAGCGGGCCTTCCCTTGAGCCAGGGGACGGCATCTCCATACAAGGAGGAGAACTGGGGGCTTAGAGGAAGACAGTGTAGTGGTAGGGATCTATATTAGAAGGTAGATAGGGTAATCTGTCGCCAGGACCCTGAATGGCCAAACAGTGTGTTGTCCTGCCTGGTGCTAGGGTTGACATGTGGTGGTCAGTGTAGACAGATTATGGGTGGGGTGGGGAGTGACCCGGCGGTCTTGGTTCACATTGGTGCCAATGACAAGTTTTAGAGGTGGAGGTGAGGTCCTTAAAAAGATTTCCGAGAATTAGGGCCCAAGTTAAAAGCAAGGACTCTCAGGGTAGGAGTTCAGAAATACTACCGCAGCCACGTGCTACGCTAGGAGCAACGGGAGATCTAAGGAGTCTAAATGCGGGCTAAGAGAGTGGTTGTAAGGAGATGGGTTTGGTGTTTTAGAGAACTGGGCCTGACTTTTCTGTTGGCTACAGGCTCTCTTTAGTAGTGAGGAATTGCACCTCAATGGGGTGGTTGCAAGCTGTTTGGGGGAGAGATGGCTTAGGGGTTGGGGAGGCGATTTTAAGTACTAGGGTTTATGGGGGGGGACGGACGTTTAACTACACAGGGGTAGATAGAGAAGTTAGGGAACTGGGGGCTAGTAACACAACGGAGGGAGGAAGACAGGAGGAGGGGGGAGGCATAGAGGATAAGGAGGGCAGTCGACCATGTAGAAGTAAATCAATTGATAATCTAAAATGTATGTTTACAAATGCAAGAGGTCTGGCTCCGGAAAAACCGGCGAACTTGAAATAATAGCGGTTTAAAGGAAAGGTTGATGTAATTGGTATAGCAGAAATCATGCGTTAATGATTCAAACGATATGAGAAAGTAAATATGAAGGGTAATCCTTATTTAGACATGACGAGTTAATCAAGAAAGGAGGAGGAGTATGTATGTACGTTAAACAGGAATTGAAGCCAAATTTCAAAGATGGAATAGATGGGGGAGCAAAACGATGCGGCAGAACGAAACAGTAGGGGTGGAAACTGTGTACAGGAAGCAAGACGGTAGTACATATTGTTGGACTGTGTTAGTAAGCCGCCAAATGCCCGGGGAAAGAGGTGGAAATGAACTCCATTGCAGTGGCGAAGGCTGCTGTATGGGGCATTTCTGGTATGGGGATTTTAACTACACCATAGATTGAGAAGGAACGTGCCAGCACGCAACAAGGGTATATAAAGTCTTAAATTCTCGTATATGAGCATTTTCTTTCACAGATGTTAGAAGTCCTACTAGAAAGGAAGCGTTGATTGGGATCATGGTGATATCTAATCACCCAGAGCTCTTTTGGAGATGAACGGTATGGGCAGCAGGGAATAGTGACCATATATAGATGTCATTTATAAGGTTGCAGAAACTAAAGTGCACTGGCTTAACAAAAACTTTTAACTTTAGGAAAGCTAATTTTATGTTTTTAAGGAATCGCTCCTGCTCATAGGACTGGGGGGAACTGTTCTAGGTAAAGATCTGAGCAGATGTGGACCACTTTAAAGGGATATTAAACTATAAATTTCCAAATCTGGTACCTTAGGAAGGAAACAAGTTGTAAAAAAATTAGTCCCACTCCTGCATGGCTTATTCTCAGGGTAAAAAGGGAAAATGGAAAAAAGAGAAGGCTTTTAAAATTTGAAAGCGAAGGCACAGAACAGGCTTACAGGGACTTCAAAAGTTGTAATAAAGAGTGCAAGAAAGCAATTAAAACTAGCTAAATAGAAAATGAACACGGATGCCAGAAACAAAAGCAAGTCCAACCCAAAGATGTTTTTTAAGTATATAAATGGTAAAGGGTTCGTATGGGGCCGCTCTGTTTAATCTTTTATAATGACTCTAGAAGGGGCATGAGGAGCAAGTCTCTGTGTTTGCTAGACCACTAATTTGCAGAGCTTTGGAACCTTCCAATGATGTGCAAGTGCTGCAAGCAGACCTAGATAGATTCTCAAAATGGGCAGAGAATGCAGTGAGATTCAATGTTGTAAAAATGTAAGGTGATGCATTTGGGATTAATAATCCCTGTGCCACCTACCATAAATAACCTCTGTGTTAAGGCACTGAAATGGAAAAAAGATTTGGGGGTTCTGGTAGATAACAGACTTAGCTGTCGCAAAACATGCCAGGTAGCAACAGCTAGAGCTAGCAAAGATATTGTCTTGTATAAAGAGGGGATGGAATCAAGAGAGAAAAATATTATTCTCCTCTTTACAAGCACTGGTAAGGCACATTTGGAATATGCGGGGGGGTTGCTGCAGTTTTTGGAATCCAATAAAAAGGGACATCTTGGAAAATTGAGGCGTTCGAGAGAAGGGCAATCTAAATGAATAAGGGGAATGGATAGGGGCTTGAATATGCAGGCAGATTAGACAAGTTAGGGCTGTTTACATTGGAAGAAGCGGCGGTTGCGTGGGACATTGTAAACCTTATAAAAAGATATATTACTGGCAACCACTTACCAGTGAAACTCTCTGGTGCATTGTTCCTAATAGGTCAATCAGAGGACTCGTGGACATCCTTAAGGTGGAAGAAAAAGAGAAGTTTATCTTCAAGGTTAGAAAGGTTTCTTTACAGTGAGAACGGGGATGAAACTGTGGAAACGTCTCCACAGATGGGTGGTAATGGCAAGTTCATTGAATAAACTTTAAAAAAGGCATGGATTAAGTTTCAAAACTAAAAGATTATTGAGAATACTGGTATTAATGCATTAGATCTGGTTGATCCAGGGATACTTTTCCGATTGCCGTTTGGGAGTCAGGAAGGAATTTTTTCCCCCTTTTTAGCGGGGTTTTTTGACCTTCCTCTGGATCAATGTTAGGTAGGAGAAAAAAAAAAAAAAAAAAAAAGTGAATAGGTTGGATGATGGACGAATGTCTTGATTCACCTTAATTACGATGTTACTATGTTACTATTTACCAGCTTCCTGAGGAACCAAATAGGATAATCTTGCAGGTCTGAGAGTAGACCACAGGATTTTAACCTGCCACACTGTGTGTTGAAATAAACATGCTAGTAATACTTATTAGTATTAACCACGGCAAGTGGTGATGGTTACTTATATTTATAACAGAAGGTAGCTCACAGGCTAGAGGTGTATATAAGGAGGCCTGGTGTATATGACCCATACAATAAACATCAATCACATAAAACTTTTTTTTTGCATTACACTTCCCTTTCACGTGGAGCAGGACACGGGTGTGGTTTTTTAAAGATGCAATTGACCATCACCATGTTATATTAATAGGGATTCTGCAGCTCTGTAAGTAGTTATATATTTTTATCTTTTGTGTGATCTATTAATAAAAGCAAGCCCTAAACTCACTCAATCCCTATCACTCACTCACTCACTCACTCATTCACTCACCACTCATCAACTAATTCTCCAACTTGCGTGCAGAGCAGACGGCTTAAAATTTGGCAGGCCTCATTCATTGCACCTTACGTACAAAAGTTAAGCAGTTCGTTTCGAAAAAGGCAAAAGCCCTCACTCACTCACTCCACCTCACTCATTCACTAAAATCATCACTAATTCTCCAACTTGCCGTGAGGCAGACGGCTTTAAATTGTGGCAGGCTCATCATGCCACCTTATGTACCAAAGTAAGCAGGTTTTGTTTCGAAAAGGGCAAAGCCTCACTCACTCACTCACTCACTCACACTAACTCATCACTAATTCTACAACGTGCCGTTGAGGCCGACGGCTTAAATTTTGCAGGCTATTCATTGCACCTTACTTACAAAAGTTAAGCAGGTTTGTTTCGAAAGGCAAAGCCTCACTCAATCACTCACTCACTCACTACTAATTCTCCAACTTGCCTCACTCATCACTAATTCTCCAACTTGCCGTGGAGGCAGCGGCTTAAATTGGCAGGGCTCATTCATTGCACCTTACTTACAAAAGTTAAGCAGGTTTGTTTCGCAAAGGCAAAGCCTTCACTCACTCACTCACTCACTCACTCACTCATCACTAATTCTCCAACTTGCCATGGAGGAAGAGGTTTTTAAATTGGCAGGCTCATTCATTGCACCTTGACTTACAAAATTTAAGCAGGTTTCGTTTCGAAAATTCACCTATAACGGTGATTATCTGACATTGCACCTGTGACGGTGAGTATTCTGACATTGCCCCTGTAACGGTGAGTATTGACACTGCACAGACTGGTTGGTCCAATTTCAACCAATTGTATGCATATTATCCTTTACCAGAAAGGTTAACAAAATATTTTTTTAGGGTGGAGGTGAATGGGGGGGGGAATAGAATTTTGAACTCCTGCACACTAACGGCTGGACGATTTTTACCAAAAGTCAGGGTGTGTGTGTGGGAATGGTGAGGTGTAAGGGGAAGGGTTTGGAATGTGGACAGAGAGGAATAGTGGGGGGTATTAGGGGCAGACGGGGAGGGGTGGTTGGGGTTATTTCACCAAAATTTCATAGTTGAATAAAAAATATAATATTAAATTAAAGTTAATGAGTGTTGCATTATCGTAAAGCTTATGAATTGTCTTCTTTAAGATATTCAAGTGCCGAGTGATTACAGCAATCTTGATACATTATTGCTTTCTACTAAAAAACATTATTCAAACATCTCCGTGCGAAGCGCGGGTATTTTGCTAGTACCTAATATAAGTCGTGCTATACTTTATATATATTACTGATGGTCATTTAAATGGTAAAAGTGAGATAGTACACACATTACATATACACCTTTCCTAGGTGTGATCTCCTATACCCCCACCACATTGTTAGATCCTAAAAAACCACATCAATCTCCTATGAAGATATAAATATATTTTTATAATATAAGGGAATAGGAATATATAGTGATATCTAGGATGTCTGAAATCAAAAGTGTTACCTATAGACAGCCAGGTATATCCAAACAAATGTATATGGTAACAGTGTTAGTACACATATAGGAACAGTATGGTTGTACCACACATTGGATATGGTAACATTGTTATCTATAGACAGGGTATGTACCCACACATTGATATATGGTAACAGTGTTATCTATAGACAGGGTAGTACCACACATTGTATACGGGTAACAGTGTTATCTATAGACAGGTATTACCACACATTGTATACGGTAACAAGTGTTATCTATAGACAGGTATTATACACACATTGTATATGGTAACATGTGTATATATAGGACGGGTATTATACCACACATTGTATACGGTAACATGTTATCTATAGAGGGTATGTACCACCAACATGTATAGGTACAGTGTTATCTATAGACAGGTATGTACAACACATGTATACGGTAACAGTGTATTCTATAGACAGGTATATACCACACATTGTATATGGTAACAGTGTTATCTATAGACAGGTATAACCCACACATTGTATATAGTAACAGTGTTATCTATAGACAGGTATACCCACACATTGTATCGGTAACAGTGTTATCTATAGACGGGTATGTACACACACTGTATATGTTAACAGTGTTATCTATAGACGGTATTGTACCACACATTGTATATGGTAACAGTGTTATCTATAGAGGAGGTATGTACCACACATTGTATGGTAACAGTGTAATTATAGACAGGTATTACCACACATTGTATATGGTAACATGTTATCTATAGACAGGTAATACCACACATGGTATTGGTACACACAGTGTATTACACACATTGTATATGGTAACAGTGTTATGTATAGACAGGTAGATACAACACACATATGTATACAGTAACAGTTGTTGTCATGACAGTATTTACCACACATTGTATATGGTAACAGTGTTATCTATAAGACAGGTATGTACCACACATTGTATACCGGGTTAACAGGTGTATCTATAGAAGGTATATACAACAACATTGTATTGGAACATGTTATCTATAGACAGGGATATACCACACTGATACGGTAACATTTATATAGAGGTATGTACCACACATTGTTAGGTAACATGTGTTATTATAGACAGGTATATACCACACAATTGTATACGGTAACAGGTGTTATCTTATAGACAGGTATATACCACACATTGGTATATGGTAACAGTGGTATCTATAGAGGGTATGTACCACACATTGATACTGGTAACAGTGTTATCTATAGACAGCGTATATAACACACATGTATATCGGTAACAGTGTTATCTATAGACAGGCCAATGGTATATACAACATTGATAGAGTAACAGGTTATTTATAGACAGGTATGATAAACACATTGTATATGGTAACAGTGTTATACTTAGACAGGTATGTACCACACATGTATATACGGGTAACAGTGTTATTATAGACAGGGTATTTCACACATTGTATATGGTACAGTGTTATCTATAGACAGGTATTACCACACATGTATACTGGTAACCAGTGTTATCTATAGGACAGGTATATAACACAACAATTATAGGAACAGTGTTATCTATAGAAGCAAGGTAATAACACACATTGTATATGGTAACATGTGTTATCTATAGACGGGTATGTACCACACATTGTATATGGTAACAGTGTTATCTATGACAGGTATATACACACACATTGTATAGGTAACAGTGTATCTATAGACGGAGTACCCCCATTGTATATGGAACAGGTTATCTATAGACAGGTATATACCACACATTGTATTGGTAACAGTGTTATCTATAGACAGGTATAACCACACATTGTATATGGTAACAGTGTATCTATAGACAGGTATATACCACACAGTGTATATGGTAACATGTTATCTATAACAGGTATGTACCACACATTGTATACGGTAACAGTTGTTATCTTATAGACAGGTAGTATTACCACACATTGTATATGGTAACAGTGTTATCTATAGACAGGTATGTATCACACATTGTTATTGGTAACAGTGATTATTTATGACAGGTATGTACCACACATTGTATATGGTAACAGTGTATCTATAAACGGTATGTACCACACATTGTATACGGTAACAGTGTATTTATAGACAGGTAGGTATGTACCACACATTGTATATGGTAACAGTGTTATCTATAAACAGGTATGTACCACACATTGTATACGGTAACAGTGATTTATAGACAGGTATGTACCACATTGTATATGGTAACATTTGGATTAAGACAGGTATATACCACACATTGTATATGGTAACAGTGTTATCTATTAGACAGGTATATACCCCAAATTGTATATGGTAACAGTGTTATCTTTAGACAGGTAGTATACCAACATTGTATATGGTAACAGTGTATCTATTAACAGGTATGTACCACACATTTATACGGTAACGTGTTATTATAGACAGGTATTAACCCACACATTGTATTATGGTAACAGTGTTATTATAGAAAGGTATGTACACACATTGTATATGGTAACAGTGTTATTTATAGACAGGTATTGTACCACACATTGTAGAGGTAACAGGTTATCTTAAAACAGGTATGTACCACACATTGTATACGGTACATTGTATTTATACAGGGTAGTACCAACATTGTAATGGTAACAGTGTTATCTATAACAGGTATGTACCACACATGTATCGGAACAGGTATTATAACCAGGTATGGTACATACATGTATATGGTAACATTATCTATAGACAGGTAGTATCACACATTGTATACGGTAAAGTGTTATCTATAGGACAGGGTATTGATACACACATTGTATCGGTAACAGTGTTATCTATAGACGGGTATATACCACACATTGTTATGGTAACCGTATTATCTATAGACAGGTATATACCACACATTGTATAAGGTAACTTTGTTATCTATAGACAGGATATATACCACACATTGTATATGGTAACAGTTGTATCTATAGACAGGTATGTACCACACATTGTCTAGAGTAACACATTATCTATAGACAGGTATGTACCACACATTGTATACAGTAACAGTGCTATCTATAGACGGGTTATATACCACACATTGTAAATGGTAACAGTGTTATCTATAGACGGGTATGTACCACACATTGTATACGTAACAGTGTTATCTATAGACAGGTATATACCACACATTGTATACGGTAACAGGTTGTTATCTATAGACAGGTATGTACCACACATTGTATATGGATAACAAGTATTATCTATAGAAGGGTATATACACACAATGTATATTGGGTAACAGTGTTATCTATAGACGGGTATGTACCACACATTGTATATGGAACAGTGTTATCTATAGACGGGTATGACCACACATTGTATATGGTAAACAGTGTATCTATAGACAGGTATATCCACACATTGTATATGGTAACAGTGTTATCTATAGACGGGTATATATCCACACATTGGTATATGGTAACAGTGTTATCTATAGACAGGTAGTATCACACATTGTATATGGTAACAGTGTTATCTATAGACAGGTTATAACCACACATTTATATGGAACAGTGTTATCTAATAGACAGGTTATTACCACACATTGTATATCGGTAACAGTGTTACTATAGACAGGTATTATACCACCAAATTGTATATGGTAACAGTGTTATCTTAGACAGGTATGGACCACACATTGTATACGGTAACAGTGTTATCATAGACAGGTATGTACCACACATTGTATACGGTAACAGTGTTATCTCTATAGACGGATATTACCACACACTTGTATACGGTAACAGTGTTATCTATAGACGGGTATGTTACCACACATTGTATACGGTAACAGTGTTATCTATAGACAGGTATATACCACACATGTATATGGTAACAGTGTATCTATAGACGGGTATATACACACATTGTATATGGTAACAGTGTATCTTAGACAGGTATGTATCACACATTTGTATATGGTAACCAGTGTTATTATAGACAGGTATATACCACACATTGTATATGGTAACAGTGTATCTAAGACAGGTATATACCACACATTGATATGGTAACAGTGTTATCTTTAGACGGTATGTACCAACATTGTATATGGTAACAGTGTTATCTATAGACAGGTATTGTACCACACATTGTATATGGTAACAGTGTTATCTATAGACGGTATATACCACCACATTGTATCGGTAACAGTGTTATCTATAGACAGGTATGTACCACACATTGTATACGGTAACCAGTGTATCTATAGACAGGGGTATGTACCACAATGTATACGGTAAACAGTGTTATCTATAAGACGGGTTATGTACCACACATTGTATAGGTAACAGTGTATTATGACGGTAGTACACATTGTACTAGGTAACGTGTATCTATAGACGGGTACTTACCAAACATTGTATACGGTAACAGTGTTATCTATAGACGGGTTATGTACCACACATTGATGATACGGTAACAGTGTTATCTATAGACGGAATGTACCACAATTGTATACGGTAACAGTGTTATCTATAGAGAGGGTATGTACCACACGTGTATACGGGTAACAGTGTTATCTATAGACGGATATGTACCACACATTGTATACGGTAACAGTGTTATCTTAGAGGGTATGTACACACATTGTATATGGTAAAGTGTTATCTATAGAGGTATGTACCACACATTGTATATGGTAACAGTGTTATCTATAGACGGGTATACCACACATTGTTTACGGTAACAGTGTTATCTATAGACAGGTATATACCACACATTGTATACGGTAACCGTGTTATCTATAGACAGGTATATACCACACATTGTATACGGTAACAGTGTTATCTATAGACAGGTATATACCACACATTGTATATGGTAACAGTGTTATCTATAGACGGGTATATACCACACATTGTATATGGTAACCGTGTTATCTATAGACGGGTATGTACCACACATTGTATATGGTAACAGTGTTATCTATAGACAGGTATGTATCACACATTGTATATGGTAACAATGTAATCTATAGACAGGTATATACCACACATTGTATATGGTAACAGTGTTATCTATAGACAGGTATATACCACACATTGTATATGGGAACAGTGTTATCTGAGGGTATGTACCCAATGTATTGGTAACAGTGTTATCTATAGAGGTATGTACCCACATTGTATATGGTAACAGTGTTACTTAGACGGGTATATAACCACACATTGTATTGGTAAACAGTGTTATCTATAGAGGTAGTACAACACATTGTATATGGTAACAGGTTATCTATAGACAGGTATATACCACACATTGTATATGGTAACAGTGTTATCTGTAGACGGGTATGTATCACACATTGTATATGGTAACAGTGTTATCTATAGACAGGTATGTATCACACATTGTATATTGGTAACAATGTTATCTTAGAAGGTATATATACCACACATTGTATATGGTAACAGTGTTATCTATAGACAGGTATATACCACACATTGTTTATGGGAACAGTGTTATCTATAGACGGGTATGTACCCCACATTGTATATGGTAACAGTGTTATCTATAGACGGGTATGTACCCCACATTGTTTATGGTAACAGTGTTACTATAGACAGGTATATACCACACATTGTATATGGTAACAGTGTTATCTATAGACAGGTATGTACAACACATTGTATATGGTGACAGTGTTATCTATAGACAGGTATACCACACATTGTAGATGGTAAACAGTGTTATATGTAGACGGGTATGTCTCACACATGTATATGGTAACAGGTTATCTATAGACAGGGTATGTATCACACATTGTATTATGGTAACAGTGTTATCTATAGACAGGTATATACCACACATTGTATATGGTAACAGTGTTATCTATAGACAGGTAGTACCACACATTGTATAGCGGTAACAGTGTTTATCTATAGAGGGGTATTGTACCACACATTGTTACGGTAAGTGTTTCTATTAGACGGGTATGTACCACACATTGTATACGTAACAGTGTTATCTATAGACGGGTATATACCACACATGTATATACGGTAACAGTGTTATCTATAGACAGGTATATACACACATTGTATACGGTAACAGTGTGTATCTATAGACGGTATTATACCACACATTGTATATGGTAACAGTGTTATCTATAGACGGGGTATATACCACATTGTTATATGGTAACAGTGTTATCTATAGACGGGTATACCACACATTGTATATGGTAACAGTGTTATCTATAGACGGGTATGGTACCAACACAATTTGTATTGGTAACAGTGTTATCTTATAGACAGGTAGTATCAACACATTGTATATGGTAACAGTGTTATCTATAGACGGTATATACCACACATGTATATGGTAACAGTGTTATCTATAGACAGGGATATACCACACATGTATATGGGAACAGTGTTATCTATAGAACGGGTATGTAACCCCACATTGTATATGGTAACAGTGTTAATAGACGGGTATGGTACCCCACATTGTATATGTAACAGTGTATTATAGACGGGTATGTACCACACATTGGTATATGGTAACAGTGTTATCTATAGACAGGTATGTACAACACATTGTATATGGTAACAGTGTTATCTATAGACAGGTATATACCACACATTGTATATGGTAACAGTGTTATCTGTAGACGGGTATTTATCACACATTGTATATGGTAACAGTGTTATCTATAGACAGGTTATGTATCACACATTGTATATGGTAACAGTGTTATCTATAGACAGGTATGTACCACACATTGTATATGGTAACAGTGTAATCTTTAGACAGGTATGTACCACACATTGTATACGGTAACAGTGTTATCTATAGGACAGGTATGTACCAACATTGTATATGGGTTAACAGGTTATCTATAGACGGGATGTACCACACATTGTATACTGGTAACAGTGTTATCTATAGAAGGGTATGTACCACACATTTATACGGTAACAGTGTTATCTATAGACAGGTATGTATCACACATTGTATATGGTAAACAATGTTATCATTAGACAGGTATATACCCACACATTGTATATGGTAACAGTGTTATCTATAGACGGTATAACCACACATTGTATATGGAACAGTTTACTATAGACGGGTTTACCCCACATTGTATATGGTAACGTGTTATCTATAGACGGTATGTACCCCACATTGATATGGTAACAGTGTTATCTATAGACGGGATATACCACACATTGTATATGGTAACAGTGTATCTATAGACAGGTATGTACAACACATTGTATATGGAAACAGTGTATCTATAGACAGGTATTACCACACATTGTATAGGTAAAAGTGTTATCTAGTAGACAGGGTATTATACCCCACCATTGTATATGGTAACAGTGTATCTTATAGACAGGTATGTATCACACATTGTATATGGTAACAGTGTTATTATAGACAGGTATGTATCCACACATTGTATATGGTAACAGTGTTACTATAGGACAGGTATGTACCACACATTGTATATGGTAACAGTGTTATCTATTAGACATTTGTATGTTACCAAAATTGTATACGGTAACAGTGTTATCTATAGACAGGTATGTACACACACACATTGTATATGGTAACAGTGTTATCTATACGGTAGTACCCAACATGTATAGGTAACAGTGTATCTATAGACGGGTATGTACCACACATTGGTATAGGAACAGTGTTATCTTTAGACGGGTATGTACCACACATTGTATATGGTAACAGTGTTATCTATAGAGGGGTATGTACCACACATTGTATACGGTAACAGTGTTATCTATAGACGGGTATGTACCACACATTGTATACGGTAACAGTGTTATCTTTAGACGGGTATGTACCACACATTGTATCGGTACAGTGTTATATAAGAGGTATATACCACACATTGTATACTGGTAACAGTGTTATCTATAGACAGGTATATACCACACATTGTATACGGTAACAGTGTTATCTATAGACAGGTATATACCACACATTGTATATGGTAACAGTGTTATCTATAGACGGGTATATACCACACATTGTATATGGTAACAGTGTTATCTATAGACGGGTATATACACCCACATTGTATATGGTAACAGTGTTATCTATAGACGGGGATGTCCCACACATTGTATATGGTAACAGTGTTATCTATAGGAAGGTATGTACACACATTGTATATGGTAACAGTGTTATCTATGACGGGTATATACCACACATTGTATATGGTAACAGTGTTATCTATAGACAGGTATATACCACACATTGTATATGGGTAACAGTGTTATCTATAGAAGGGTATGTAACCACTTTGTATATGGTAAACAGTGTTATCTATAGAAGGGTATGTACCACCACATTGTATATGGTAACGTGTTATCTATAGACGGGTATGTACCACACATTGTATATGGTAACAGTGTTTATCTATAGACAGGTATGTACAACACATTGTATATGGTAACAGTGTTATCTATAGACAGGTATATACCACACATTGTATATGGTAACAGTGTTATCTTTAGACAGGTATATACCACACATTGTATATGGTAACAGTGTTATCTATAAACAGGTATGTACCACACATTGTATACGGTAACAGTGTTATTATAGGACAGGTATTACCACAATTGTAATGGTAACAGTGTTTCTATGACAGGTATGTATACACACATTGTATAATGGTAACAGTGTTATTATAGACAGGTATGTACCACACATTGTATATGGTAAACAGTGTTATCTATAAACAGGTATGTACCACACATTGTATACGGTAACAGTGTTATCTATAGACAGGTATTACACACATTGTAATGGTAACAGTGTTATCTTAAACAGGATGTACCACACATTGTATACGGGGTAACAGTGTTATTTATAGACAGGTATGTACCACACATTGTATATGGTAACATGTTATCTAGAGACAGGTATATACCACACATTGTATATGGAACAGTGTTATCTATAGACAGTATATACCAACACATGTATATGGTAACAGTGTTATCTTTAGAGAGGTATATACCACACATTGTATATGGTAACAGTGTTATCTATAAACAGGTATGTACCACACATTGTATCGGTAACAGTGTATTTTATAGACAGGTATGTACCACACATTGTATATGGTAACAGTGTTATCTATAGACAGGTATGTATCACACATTGTATATGGTAACAGTGTTATTTATAGACAGGTATGTACCACACATTGATATGGTAACAGTGTTATCTATAAACAGGTATGTACCACACATTGTATACGGTAACAGTGTTATCTATAGACAGGTATGTACCACACATTGTATACGGTAACAGTGTTATCTATAGACAGGTATATATCACACATTGTATATGGTAACAGTTGTTATCTATGACGGGTATATACCACACATTGTATTACGGTAACAGTGTTATCTATAGACGGGTATGTACACACATTGTATACGGTAACAGTGTTATCTATAGACAGGTAGTACCACATTGTATACGGTAACAGTGTTATCTATAGACAGGTATTACCACACATTGTATATGGTAAACAGTGTATCTATAGACGGGTATGTACCACACACATTGTATATGGTAACAGTGTTATCTATAGACAGGTATATAAACACAAAATGTATACGGTAACAGTGTTATCTATAGACAGCCAGGTATATACACACATTGTATATGGTAACAGTGTTATCTATAGACAGGTATATAACACACATTGTATATGGTAACAGTGTTATCTATAGACAGGTATGTACCACACATTATATACGGTAACAGTGTTATCTATAGACGGGTATATAACAACTTGTATATGGTAACATGTTATCATAGACAGGTATATAAAACACAATGTATACGGTAACAGTGTTATCTATAGACGCAGTATAAACCACACATTGATATGGTAACAGTGTTATCTATAGACAGGTATATACCACACATTGTATATTGTAACCATGTTATCTATAGACAGGTATATCAAAAAACAATGTATACGGTACAGTGTTACTATAGACAGCCAGGTATATACACAAATTGTATATGGTACAGTGTTATCTATAGACAGGTATATAACACACATTGTTATGGTAAACAGTGTTATCTATAACAGGTTATACCACACATTGTATATGTTAACAGTGTTATCTATAGACAGGTATATACCACACATGGTATATGGTAACAGTTTATATAGACAGGTTATACCATACATGTATAGGTACAGTGTTATTATGACAGGTATGTACCACACATTGTATTACGGTAACAGTGTTATCTATAGAGGGTATATAACATTAATAGTATATGGTAACAGTTTTCGTATCTATAGACAGGTATATACCACACATTGTATATGGTAAAAGTGTTATCTATAGACAGGTATATACCACACATTGTATATGGTAACAGTGTTATCTATAGACAGGTATATACCACAATTGTATATGGTAACAAATATGGAACGTGTTATCTATAGACGGTATGTACCCACACATTGATATGGTAACAGTGTTTATCTATAGAAGTATATACCACACATTGTATATGGCTTGGGTACACAGTGTTATCTATAGACAGGTATATATACCACACATTGTATATGGAAACAGTGTTATCTATAGACAGGTATGATCCACACAGTATATGGGGGGTAAAAACAGGGTTATCTATAGACAGGTATAACCACACATTGTATATGGGTAACAGTGTTATCTATTAGAGGTATGTACCACACATTGTATATGGTAACAGTGTTATCTATGAACGGGTATGTACAACACATGTATATGGTAACAGTGTTATCTATAGACAGGTATATACCACACATTGTATATGGTAACAGTGTATCTATAGACAGGTATATACCACACATTGTATATGGTAACAGTGTATCTATAGATGGGTATATACCACACATTGTATATGGTAACAGTGTTACTCTAGACGGGTATTACCACACATTGTATATGTAACAGTGTTATCTATAGACAGGTATTATCCACACTGTATATGTAACAGTGTTATCTATGACAGGTATATACCACACATTGTATATGGTAACCGTGTTATTATAGACAGGGTATATACCACACATTGTATATGGTAACAGTGTTATCTATAGACGGTATTATACCAACATTGATTGGTAACTGTTATTTATAGACAGGTATGTACCACACATTGTATATGGTAACAGTGTTATCTATAGAGGGTATATACCACACATGTTATGGTAACAGTGTTATCTATAGAAGGTATGTACCACACATTGTATATGGTAACAGTGTTATCATAGAGGGTATTACCACACATTGTATATGGTAACAGTGTTATCTATAGATGGGTATATACCACACATTGTATATGGTAACAGTGTTATCTATAGACAGGTATGTACCCACATTGTATATGGTAACAGTGTTATCTATAGATGGGTATATACCACACATTGTATATGGTAACAGTGTTATGTTTTGACAGCCAGGTATTTGACAGCCAGGTATATAACACACAAAGTATAATGATACTGAAAGGCACTAGTAAAATGGGGGTATTTAAATGCCCTAGAGACTGTCAGCCTTACCCACATATTATTCACAAGGAAAAAGAGGAATGGTTGGAAGATACCAGACCACAAGAAACCCAGTCCACCCTGTAGAATAAACTACAAATCAATAGCAAATCAATAGGAAATAAATATCCTCCAAAATATCCCAGGATGGGATAATAAATTGCACTAAATAAACCGTCCAACCAGTATTAATCAGTATAAAAACACTTATCTTTATTGTGTGTAATATAGACAAAATATTAACCAATCCCCTGCAGAAAATGCTCCAACCACCAGATAAAATCTAATATAATAAATAAACTGCCTGCATCCTAGGCGTCCCTAGGTGCTAATGTACCAAAAAGCAATAAACAATATCCGGACAGATGGCGGCGGCAAAAATGATACCCGAGTATGACAACGGGTAGCGGTGAATAAACAATGTTAATAACCACACATATAGCAGACGTATAGAAGCAGCACCAAGCAAAGAGCAAAGCTAAGTGGTTAATAAGTATATTTGTAGGTTAAATACGAGCCTTCCGCGCAACCTGGGTAACCCGTCCTGAAAGGCAAACAAGCTAGACCAAAACAAAGCAAGCAGGTATCGGTAGAGTAGGTAAGTATAAACTGTAACAGAGAGTAAACAGCAAATGTATACTTAAGTCTCCCGATGTGATGTACTTCAACCTCCACGATCTGCCGATCCCTCGCCGCCTCCGCTAGGTTACAACATATTCCACCAAACTGCTTGAGTTCCGCTCTTTCAGGGCTACAAATGACCGACCTTTGAGTAATTAAACCGCTCCACGCTCACGCCTAGGATGCAGGCAGTTTATTTACGGTATTAGATTTTATCTGGTGGTTGGAGCATTTTCTGCAGGGTATTGGTTAATATTTTGTCTATATTACACACAATAAAGATAAGTGTTTTTATACCGATTAATACTGGTTGGACGGTTTATTTAGTGCAATTTATTATCCCATCCTGGGATATTTTGGAGGATATTTATTTCCTATTGATTTGCCATATGAGTGCCTTTGTAGTTTATTCTACAGGGTGGACTGGGTTTCTTGTGGTTTGGTATCTTCCAACCATTCCTCTTTTTCCTTGTGAATAATATGTGGGTAAGGCTGACAGTCTCTAGGGCATTTAAATACCCCCATTTTACTAGTGCCTTTCAGTATCATTATACTTTGTGTGTTATATACCTGGCTGTCAAATACCTGGCTGTCAAAACATAACACTGTTACCATATACAATGTGTGGTATATACCCATCTATAGATCGTATTTAACATACAAATATAATTATTAACCACTTAGCTTTGCTCTTTGCTTGTGCTGCTTCATACGTCTGCTATATGTGTGGTTATTAACATGTTTTATTCACCGCTACCCGTTGTCCATACTCGGGTATCATTTTTGCCGCCCGCCATCTGTCCGGATATTGTTTATTGCTTTTTGGTACATTAGCACCTAGGGACGCCTAGGATCAGGCAGTTTATTTATATTAGATTTTATCTGGTGGTTGGAGGCATTTTCTGCAGGGATTGGTTAATATTTTGTCTATATTACACACAATAAAGATAAGTGTTTTATACTGATTAATACTGGTTGGACGGTTTTTTAGTGCAATTTATTATCCCATCCTGGGATATTTTGGAGGATATTATTTCCTATTGATTTGCTATTGATTGGTAGTTTTATTCTACAGGGTGGACTGGGTTTCTTGTGGTCTGGTATCTTCCAACCATTCCTCTTTTTCCTTGTGAATAATATGGGTAAGGCTGACAGTCTCTAGGGCTTTAAATACCCCCATTTTACTAGTGCCTTTCAGTATCTATACTTTGTGGTTATATACCTGGCTGTCAAATACCTGCTGTCAAAACATAACACTGTACCATATACAATGTGTGGTATATACCCATCTATAGATAACACTGTTACCATATACAATGTGTGGTACATACCCATCTATAGATAACACTGTTACCATATACAATGTGTGGTATATACCCATCTATAGATAACACTGTTACCATATACAATGTGTGGTATATACCCATCTATAGATAACACTGTTACCATATACAATGTGTGTACATACTGTCATAGATAACATGTTACCATATACAATGTGTGGTATATACCCATCTATAGATAACACTGTTACCATATACAATGTGTGGTACATACCTGTCTATAAATAACACTGTTACCATATACAATGTGTGGTATATACCTGTCTATAGATAACACTGTTACCAATACAATGTGTGGTATATACCTGTCTATAGATAACACGGTTACCATATACAGTGTGGTATATACCTGTCTATAGATAACACTGTTACCATATACAATGGGAGTTATATACCTGTCTATAGATAACACTGTTACCATATACAATGTGTGGTACATACCCGTCTATAGATAACACTGTTACCATATACAATGTGTGGTATATACCCGTCTATAGATAACACTGTTACCATATACCATGGTGGTATATACCTGTCTATAGATAACAATGTTACCATATACAATGTGTGGTATATACCTGTCTATAGATAACATGTTACCATAACAATGTGTGGTAA
>JAACNH010000928.1:0-38410 GCA_019447015.1 Hymenochirus boettgeri | reverse complement strand
GCCTTCCGCGCAACCTGGGTAACCCGTCCTGAAAGGCAAACAGCTAGACCAAAAACCAAAGCAAGCAGGTAGGTAGCGGTTAGAGTAGGTAAGTATAAACTGTAAACAGAGAGTAAACAGCAAATGTATACTTAAGTCTCCGATGTGATGTACTTCAACCTCCACGATCTGCCGATCCTCGCCGCCTCCGCTAGGTTACAACATATTCCACCAAACTGCTTAGTTCCGCTCTTTCAGGCTACAAAATGACGACCTTTGAGTAATTAAACCGCTCCACGCTCACGCTAGGATGCAGGCAGTTTATTTACGGTATTAGATTTTATCTGGTGGTTGGAGCATTTTTGCAGGGTATTGGTAATATTTTGTCTATATTACACACAATAAAGATAAGTGTTTTATACCGATAATTACTGGTTGGACGGTTATTTAGTGCAATTTATTATCCCATCCTGGGATATTTGGAGGGGATATTTATTCCTATGATTTGCCATATGAGTGCCTTTGTAGTTTATTCTACAGGGTGGACTGGGTTTCTTGTGGTTTGGTATCTTCCAACCATTCCTCTTTTTTATTCACCCATTGCACCACCACTTATTAGTGGGCCCTGGCATAGTTGGAGGCAGGGTGTTGCTGAACTACCACTCTAGGTAGAATGTAATAAATGGGCACCAGTGGTTCTTGAACTTAAACAGTATCTTATTTAATAACAGAACATTATTAATAAAGCATTGTAATTAGCACAATAGAGGTGACATTGCATGGCACAGATATCACATAAATACTCACAAACCAGAGGGATCAGAAACACCATAAATAACAATCAGCTTGTTAGTGCCACCCCAGCACTCAGGTCACTATAGTGGAATCTTCTACCCCTATGTCTGGCACTAGGTCCCTATTATTGGGTGGGATACCCAGGACTCTAGTCCTTACTAAATCTCCTTGTGGAGCTCAGGCTGCTCACTAGCTACCCTACTTCCTATCTATCACTCCTGGAGTGATCTATAACAGAATCTAATCTCACACTAAACTGGGCCTACCTGTTATCAAGGCCCCTGTCTCTCCCCTATCCTCTGGGGAAACTCCAGTACATCAGAAAGAGACTGATCACATGTCTGCTTCCCTTTTATACTTTTACACAGTGCCCCCTACTGGTCAAATCCTGCCAGAACAGGAAGACTAAAGGGTAACTATATCTGTTGTATTCAATTAGATCAACTGGACTTGAAATGTAGTTCTTGAAGACGTTTCGCTAGTCATCCGACTGGCTTTCTCAATTCAGAATGACTTGTACAAGAATCTGTGGCAATTATGTACCCTGGAAAATCCCAATTAGCATATCACAGCCAGGTGTTAAGGGTGTGGTGATTAGATAGTGGCTAAGATGGTGTTATAGGACGCCCGAGAGTAAGGTGTTAAAAACAGCATTGTACATGGCAGACAGTTGGTGTCGAACCCCCCCCCACCTCTATTAGGCTTGGTTTCTTATTTTCACATAAATGGCTCCTTAACACCTCTCTTGAACCAGTCACGTTCCTTCGCCAGTAGTATGTTAACATTACAATCTTCTAAGGTATGTCTTTATCTTTAAGATGCAAGGTACAAGGCTGAGTCCTGACCCGAGGAATTGGTCTCTCTGTGCTGGGCTATACGTTGATGCAGTTGCTGTTTGGTCTCCCCACATACAAATCAGAGGCATTCTTCACTGCACGCATATATGATGTCACTCTTCACTGCACTGCACTGCGTATATGATGTCGCTTTTCTTGTGTTTTGGTATTGGGTCTTTCGGATGTACCAATTGCTGCCTCAGTGTGTTGTCGGTTTTAAAGCAGACAGGGATACAATGTTTTTTGAAAATTCTTCTAAATTTCTCGGAGCGACCCTGACTACATATGGGATGACCATGTTCTTCCTCCGTCTTGAACTTATAAGTTCTATAAGCAAAAAACATGGATGTGCTATGGGATCTCCAGTTTCACCTATTGTGGCCAACCTTTACATGGAGGTAGGTAGAAACACAGGCGCTTAATACTTTAAGGCATAGCACCCAGCCACGGTCAGATATGTTGATGACACCTGGGTTAAAATCCACCAGAAGGAATACAAGCTTTCACAGAACACATTAATGCGGTGGGACCAAAACATTAAATTCACAAGGGAAGATACAAAACAACAAACTGGCTTTCTTGGACTGCTTGGTAGAATTAGGAAAATGGTAAAACTGGAAGTAGAGGTTTACAGAAAACCAACACACACACAGATCAGTATTTGATGTTTACTCCCACCACCCTTTAGATCACAAGCTGGGGGTCATCAGAACCCTTCAACACAGAGCCCGAGAACATCCCCACTAGCACAGAGCTGAGAACATCCCCACTAGCACAGACCGGGAACATCCCCACTAGCACAGAGCTGAGAACATCCCCACTAGCACAGAGCTGAGAACATCCCCACTAACGAGCTGAGAACATTCCCACTAGCACAGAGCTGAGAACATCCCCACTAACAGAGCTGAGAACATACCCACTAGCACAGAGCTGAGAACATCCCCAGTAACACAGAGCTGAGAACATCCCCACTAACACAGAGCTGAGAACATCCCCACTAACACAGAGCTGAGAACATCCCCACTAGCACAGAGCTGAGAACATCCACACTAACACAGAGCCGAGAACATCCCCACTAGCACAGAGCTGAGAACATCCCCACTAGCACAGAGGCAAAGGATAAAGAAATGAAACATCTCAGAGGAGCCCTTAAAACTGTGGATATCCAGACTGGCCTTTGTCAAAAGAAGTAGAAGGAAAGAAAAGAACACGAATACCAACAGTGAAGGGGAAAAGCAAGACAGGAGAATGAACATGGTCGTCCCATATGTAGCAGGGGTCTCCGAGAGAAATTAAGAAGTATTTTCAAAAAACATCGTATCCCTGTCTGCTTTATTACCGAACAACACACTGAGGCAGCAATTGGTACATCCGAAAGACCCAATACCTAAAACACAAGAAAAGCGACATCAATATGCAGTGCAGTGCAGTGAAGAATGCTCTGATTAGTATGTGGGGGAGACCAAACAGCAACTGCATCAACGTATGGCCCAGCACAGAAGAGCCAATTCCTCGGGTCAGGACTCAGCCGTGTATCTGCTCTTAAGGATAAAGGACAACCTTTGAAGATTGTAATGTTAACATACCTGGCGAAGGAATGTGACTGGTTCAAGAGAGGTGTTAAGGAGGGCCATTTATGTGAAAATAAATAAACCAAGCCTAAATAGAGGTGGGGGGGGTTCGACACCAATGTTCTGCATTTGTACAATGCTGTTTTAACACCTTACTCTGGGCGTTCCTATAACACCTCTTAGCCACTATCCAATCACACCTTAACACCGCGGCTGTGATATGCTAATTGGGATTTTCCAGGGTACATAATTGCCACAGATTCTGTACAAGTCATTCTGAATTGAGAAAGCCAGTCGGATGACTAGCGAAACGTCTTCAAGAACTACATTTCAAGTCCAGTTGATCTAATTGAATACAACAGATATACCATGACCTGGATGAATGAGAACCTTCACAAGCATAAAGGGTAACTAGTTTACAGTTCCCTACATAGAAATCCCTCTTCAGTGTATAGTTAATTACAGTTCCTATTGAAAAGCAAAGTAGGACTGAAGATCGTCTGTCAATAATAACCAAGGATTGCTATATAAATGACTAATACAGGGAAGGGGGTGATAGGTGGAGAGGGCAATGGATGTAGAGGATTTGTAATATAGATTCTGGTCAGCACCTCCAAATTGAAATTGCCTGATGTGGTTATATAGATACAAAGTTTCCTTTACTGATGGGAGAGGGGTCACCCTACTGCTCTGTATGTATAAATTGTTATCTGGGTCGGGACCCTGTGCAGCTTTATTGTGACGGTTGGGTGCGGGTCTGGAAAATTAGACATGGGCTGGACTCTAACCTCCATTTCTTCATTATGTGTTTTGTTTTTATAAACAGATCAGAACCAAAGTGAATTACTGGAGCTGCCATGCGGATCCATTTCCTTCTGATTTTTGTTTCATTTTCTCCTTGGCTGCAACGAACTGTCGGTAAGTTGAGCACAGTCATGGATACATTATCCCTGCAACTGGACTGAGTGTATATTCATTGTCTGTCTCTTTATACGGTATATTCATTGTCTGTCCTTTATACAGTATATTCATTGTCTGTCTCTTTATACAGTATATTCATTGCCTGTCTCTTTATACAGTATATTCATGTCTGTCCCTTTATACAGTATATTCATTGTCTGTCTCTTTATACAGTATATTCATTGTCTGTCTCTTTATACAGTATATTCATTGTCTGTCTCTTATTACAGTATATTCATTGTCTGTCTCTTTATACAGTATATTCATTGTCTGTCCCTTTATACAGTATATTCATTGTCTGTCCCTTCAACAGTATATTCATTGCCTGTCCCTTTATACAGTATATTCATTGTCTGTCTCTTTATACAGTATATTCATTGTCTGTCCCTTTATACAGTATATTCATTGTCTGTCCTTTATACAGTATATTCATTGTCTGTCCCTTTATTCAGTATATTCATTGTCTGTCTCTTTATTACAGTATATTCATTGTCTGTCTCTTTATACAGTATATTCATTGTCTGTTCCCTTTATACAGTATATTCATTGTCTGTCCCTTTATACAGTATATTCATTGTCTGTCCCTTACACAGTATATTCATTGTCTGTCTCTTTATACAGTATATTCATTGTCTGTCTCTTTATACAGTATATTATTGTCTGTATCTTTATACAGTATATTCACTGTCTGTCCCTTTATACAGTATATTCATTGTCTGTCTCTTTTTACAGTATATACATTGTCTGTCCTTTATACAGTTATATTCATCGTCTGTCCCTTTATACAGTATATTCAGTCTGTTCCTTTTACAGTAATTCATGTCTGCCCTTTTACAGTATATTCATTGTCTGTCCCTTTATAGTCAGATATCAATTGTCTGTCTCTTTATACAGTAATTCATTGTCTGTCTCTTTATACAGTATATTCATGTCTTCCCTTTAACAGTATATTCATTGTCTGTCCCTTATACAGTATATTCATTGTCTGTCCCTCTTATACAGTATATTCTGTCTGTCTTTTTACAGTATATTCATTGTCTGTCTCTTATACAGTATATTATTGTCTGTTTATACAGTATATTCATTGTCTGTCCCTTTATACAGTATATTCTTGTCTGTTCTTTATACAGTATATTACATTGTCTGTCCCTTATACAGATATTCATCGTTTTCCCTTTTATACAGTATATTCCTCGTCGTCCCTATACAGTATATTCATTGTCTGTCCTTTATACAGTATATTCATCGTCTGTCCTTTATACAGTATATTCATGTCTGTCCCTTTATTTTATTACAGTATATTCATTGTCTGTCTTTATACAGTATATTCATTGTCTGTCTTTATACAGTATATTCATTGTCTGTCCCTTTATACAGTATATTCACTGTCTGTCTCTTTATACAGTATATTCATTGTCTGTCTTTATACAGTATATTCATTGTCTGTCCCTTTATACAGTATATTCACTGTCTGTCCCTTTATACAGTATATTCACTGTCTGTCCCTTTATACAGTATATTCATTGTCTGTCCCTTTAAACAGTATATTCATTGTCTGTCTCTTTAGACAGTATATTCATTGTCTGTCCCTTTTTACAGTATATTCGTTGTCTGTCTCTTTATACAGTATATTCGTTGTCTGTCCCTTTATACAGTATATTCGTTGTCTGTCTCTTTATACAGTATATTCATTGTCTGTCCCTTTTTACAGTATATTCATTGTCTGTCCCTTTATACAGTATATTCATTGTCGTCTCTTATACAGTATATTCATTGTCTGTCTCTTTATACAGTATATTCATTGTTGTCCCTTTATACAGTATTTCATTGTCTGTCCCTTTATACAGTATATTTATTGGCTGTCTCTTATACAGTATATTCATGGTTCATGTCCCTTTATACAGTATATTCATGTCTGCTCTATTCAGTATATTCATGGTCTGTCTCTTTATAAGTATATTCATTGTCTGTCCCTTTATACAGTATATTCATTGTCTGTTCTTTATACAGTATATTTCATTGTCTGTCCCTTTTATACGTATATTCATTGTCTGTTCTTTATAACAGTATATTATTGTCTGTTCCTTATACAGGTATTCAGTCTTATCTTTATACAGTATATTATGTCTGTCTTTATACAGTATATTCATTGTCTGTCTCTTTATACAGTGTATTCAGGGTCTGTCTCTTTATACAGTATATTCATGTCGTCCCTTATACTATATTCACTGTCTGTCCCTTTAACATAGATTTCTTGTCTGTCTTTTATACAGTATATCATTGTCTGTCTCTTTATACAGTATATTCATTGTCGTCCTTTATACAGTATATTCATTGTGCTGTCCCTTTATACGTTATTCATTGTCTGTCCCTTTATACAGTATATTCATTGTCTGTCCCTTATACGGTATATTCATTGTCTGTCCTTTATACGGTATTATCTTATCTGTCCCTTTATAAGGATATTAATTGTATGTCCCTTTATACGTTTATTATTGTCTGTCCCTTTTACGGTATATTCATTGTTGTCCATTTTTATAGCCTATAGGCATATTCATTGTCTGTCCTTTACAGATATTCATGTCTGTCCTTTATACAGTAATTCATTGTCGTCCCTATACAGTATATTTCATTGTCTGTCTCTTTATACAGTATATTCATTGTCTGTCCCTTTATACAGTATATTCATTGTCTGTCTTTATACAGTATATTCATTGTCTTTCCCTTTATACAGTATATTCATTGTCTGTCCCTTTATACAGTATATTCACTGTCTGTCTGTTTATACAGTATATTCATTGTCTGTCCCTTTATACAGTATATTCACTGTCTGTCCCTTTATACAGTATATTCATTGTCTGTCTTTATACAGTATATTCATTGTCTGTCCCTTTATACAGTATATTCATGTCTGTCCCTTTATACAGTATATTCACTGTCTGTCCCTTTATACAGTATATTCATTGTCTGTCCCTTTATACAGTATATTCATTGTCTGTCTCTTATACAGTATTATTCATGTCTGTCCCTTTATACAGGATATCATTGTCTGTCCCTTTATACAGTATATACGTCTGTCCTTTATACAGTATATTCATTGTCTGTCCTTATACAGTATATTCACTGTCTGTCCCTTTATACAGTATATTCATTGTCTGTCCTTTATACAGTATATTCATTGTCTGTCCCTTTTTACAGTATATTCATTGTCTGTCTCTTTATACAGTATATATTCGTTGTCTGTCCCTTTATACAGTATATTCGTTGTCTGTCTCTTTATACAGTAATTCGTTGTCTGTCCCTTTTACAGAATATCATTGTCTGTTCTTTATACAGTATATTCAGTTGTCTGTCTCTTTATACAGTATATTCATTGTCTGTCTTTATACAGTATATTCATTGCGTCCCTTTATACGTAATTATGTCGTCCCTTTATACAGTATATTCATTGTCTGTCCTTTATACAGATATTCATTGTCTGTCTCTTTATACAGTATATTCATTGTCGTCCCTTTACAGTATATTCATTGTCGTCTCCTTGTTATACAGTATATCATTGTCTGTCCCTTTATACAGTATATTCATTGTCTGTCCCTATATACAGTATATTCAATGTCGGTCCCTTTATACGTATATTCGGTCTGTCCCTTTATACAGTATATTCATTGTCTGTCCCTTTATACAGAATATTCATTGTCTGTCCCTTTATACAGTATATTCATTGTCTGTCCCTTTATACAGTATATTCATTGTCTGTCCCTTTATACAGTATATTCATTGTCTGTCTCTTATACCGTATATTCATTGTCTGTCTCTTTATACAGTGTTTATTAAGGTTTCTTGTCTCTTTAACAGTATATTATTGTCTGTCCCTTTATACAGTATATTATTGTCTGTCCCTTTATACAGTATATTTCATGTCTTTCCCTTTATCAGTATATTCATTGCTGTTCCTTTATACAGTATATTATGTCTGTCGTTATACAGTATATTCATTGTCTGTCCCTTTATACAGTATATCATTGTCTGTCTCTTTATACAGTAATTATCTGTCTGTCTGTTATACAGTATATCATTGTCTGTCCCTTTATACGTATATTCCTTGTCTGTTTCCTTTATACGGTATATTCATTGTCTGTCCCTTTATACGGTTATTTCATTGTCTGTCCTTATACAGGTATATATTCATTGTCTTTTTCCTTTTATAAGTATATTCATTGTCTGTCCCTTTATACAGGCATATTCATTGTCCTGTCCTTATACATATTCATTGTCTTCCCTTTATACAGTATATTCATTGTCTGTCCCTTATACAGTATATTCACTGTCTGTCCCTTTATACAGTATATTCATGTCTGTCTTTATACAGTATATTCATTGTTGTCCTTTATACAGTATATTTTGTCTGTCCCTTATACAGTTATATTCACTGTCTGCCCTTTATACAGTATATTCATTGTCTTGTCCTTTATACAGTATATTCATTGTCTGTCTCTTTATACAGTATATTCATTGTCTGTTCCCTTTATACAGTATATTCATTGTCTGTCCTTTATACAGTATATTCATGTCTGTTCTTTACAGTATATTCATTGTTGTCCCTTTATACAGTATATTCATGTCTGCTCCCTTATACAGTATATTCATTGTCTGTCCCTTTATACAGTATATTATATGTCTGTCCTTTATACAGTATATTCATTGTCTGTCCTTTATACAGTATTATTCACTTGTAGTCTCTTATACAGTATATTCATTGTCTGTCTTTATTACAGTATATTCATTGTCTGTCCTTTATACAGTATATTTCATGTCTGCCCTTTATTTACAGTATATTCATGTCTGTCCCTTTATACGTAATTCATTGTCTGTCCCTTATTACAGTATATATCATTGTCTGTCTTTTAACAGATATTCATTGTCTGTCCCTTTATACAGTATATTCATGTCTGTCTCTTTTATACAGTATATTTCTTGTCTGTCCCTTTATACAGTATATTCATTGTCGGTTCCTTTATACAGTATATTCATGCTCTCTTTATACAGTATATTATTGTCGGTCTCTTTATACAGTATATCATTGTCTGTCCCTTTATCAGTATATCATTGTCTGTCCCTTTATACAGTATATTCATGTCTGTCCTCTTATACAGTATATTCATTGTCTGTCCCTTTATAGAGTATATTCATTGTCTGTCTCTTATACAGTATATTCATTGTCTGTCCCTTATACAGTATATTCATTGTCTGTCCCTTTATACAGGATATTCATTGTCTGTCCCTTTATACAGTATATTCATTGCCTGTCTCTTTATACAGTATATTCATTGCCTGTCTCTTTATACAGTATATCCATTGTCTGTCCCTTATACAGTATATTTATGTCTGTCCCTTTATACAGTATATTACATTGTCTGTCCTTTATACAGTATATTCATGTCTGTCCCATTATAAGTAGTATTCATTGTCTGTCCTTTATACAGTATAGTCATTGTCTGTCCCTTATACAGTATATTCATTGTCTGTCCCTTTTACAGTATATTCATTGCTGTCCCTTATACAGTATATCATTGTCTGTCCCTTATACAGTAATTCATGTCTGCCCTTTATACAGTATATTCATTGTCTGTCCTTTATACAGTATATCATTGTCGTCTCTTTTATACAGTAATTCATTGTCTGTCCCTTTATTACAGTATATTTTGTCTGCCTTTATACAGTATTCATTGTCTGTCCCTTTATACAGTATATCATTGTCTGTCCCTATATACAGTATATTCATGTGTCCCTTATACGTATTCATCTCCCTTATAGTAATTCATTGTCCCTTTATACAGTATATTCATTGTCTGTCCCTTTATACAGTATATTCATTGTCTGTCCCTTTATACAGTATATTCATTGTCTGTCCTTTTATACAGTATATTCATTGTCTGTCTCTTTATACAGTGATTCAGGGTCTGTCTCTTATACAGTATATTTATTGTCTGTCCCTTTATCAGTATATTTATTGTCTGTCCCTTTATACAGTATATTCACTGTCTTTCCCTTTATACAGTATATTTATGTCGTCCCTTTATACAGTATATTCACTGTCTGTCCGTTTATACAGTATATTCATGTCTGTCCCTTTATACAGTATATCATTGTCTGTCTTCTTTATACAGTATATTCATGTCTGTCTTTATACAGTATATTCATTGTCTGTCCTTTATACAGTATTTCATTGTCTGTCCTTTATACGGTATATTCATTGTCTGTCCTTTATACGTATATTCATTGTTCTGTCCCTTTTATTAACGGTCTGCCATTATTTTGTCTGTCCCTTTATACGGTATATTATTGTCTGTCCCTTTATACAGGTATATTCATTGCTGTCCCTTTATACGCATATTCATTGTCTGTCCCCTTTATACGTATATTATTGTTGTCCTTTATACAGTATATCTTGTCTGTCCCTTTATACAGTATATTCATGTCTGTCCTCTTTATACAGTATATCATTTTGTCTGTCTTTATACAGTATATTCATTGTCTGTCCCTTTATACGTTTATATGTTGTCCTTATAAGTTATATTCACTGTCTGTCCCTTTATACGTAGATTCAATTGTCTGTCCCTTATACAGTATATATCATTGTCTGTCTTTATACAGTATATTCATGTCTGTCCCTTTATACAGTAATTCATTGTCTGTCCCTTTATACAGTATATTCATTGTCTGTCCTTCTACAGTATATCATTGTTATTCCATTATACAGTATATTCATTGTCGTCCCCTTTATACAGTATATTCATTGTTGTCCCTTATACAGTATTTCATGGTCCCTTTACAGTATATCATTGTCTGTCCTCTTTTATCCAGTATATTCATTTTTCTCCCTTTATACAGTATATTCATTGTCTGTCTCTTTATACAGTATATTCATTGTCTGTCTTATACAGTATATTCATTGTCTGTCCCTTTATACAGTATATTCACTGTCTGTCCCTTTATACAGTATCTTCACGTCTGTCCCTTTATACAGTAATCATTGTCTGTCCCTTTATACAGTATATTCATTGGTCTTGTCCTTAACAATATCATTGTCTGTCCCTTTATACAGTATATTCATTTCTGTCCCTTTATACAGTTATTCATTGTCGTTCTTTTATACAGTATATTCATTGTGTCCCTTTATACAGTATATTCATTTCTGTGGCCCTTTATACAGTATATTCATTGTCTGTCCTTATACAGTATATTCATTGTCTGTCCTTTTACAGTATATTCATGTCTGTTCTCTTTACAGTATATTCATTTTCGTCCCTTTATACAGATATTACTTGTTCCTTATACAGTATATTCATTCTGTCTGTCCCTTATACAGTATATTCATGTGCTGTCCCTTAGACGTTATTCATTGTCTGTCCTTTATACAATATATTCATGCGTCCCTTTTACAGTATATTCATTGTCTGTCTCTTTATACAGATATTCATGTCTTCTTATACAGTATATTCATTGTCTGTCCCTTTATACAGTATATTCAATGTCTGCCTTATACAGTATATTCATCTGTCTGTCTCCCTTTATACAGTATATTCATTGGCTGGCCCTTTATACAGTATATTCATTGTCTGTCCCTTTATACAGTATTATCAGTGTCTGTATCTTTATACAGATTATTGTATGTCTTTAACAGTATATTCAGTCTGTCCTCTTTATACAGTATATTCATCTGTAGTCCTTTATACGTATATTCAATGTCTGCTTTATACAGTATATTCATTGTCTGTCCCTTTATACAGTATATTCATTGTCTGTCTCTTATACAGTTATATTCATGGTCTGCCCTTTATACAGTATATTCATGTCTGTCCTTTATACAGTATTCATGTCTGTTCCCTTTATACAGTATATTCATTGTCGTCTTTTATACAGTATATTCATTGCCTGTCTCTTTATACAGTATATTCATTGTCTGTCCCTTTATACAGTATATTCATTGTCTGTCCCTTTATACAGTATATTCAGGGTCTGTCCTTTATACAGTATATTCATTGTCTGTCCTTTATACAGTATATTCATGTCTGTCCCTTTATACAGTATATTCATTGTCTGTCTCTTTATACAGTATATTCATTGTCTGTCCTTTATACAGTATATTCATTGTCGTCACTTTTACAGAGATTCATTGTCTGTCCCTTTATACAGTTTAATTGCATGTCTCTATACAGTATATTCATTGCTGCTCCTTTATAACAGTATATCTGTCTGTCCCTTTATACAGTATATTATTGTCTGTCTCCTTTATACAGTTATACATTTCTGTCCCTTTTACAGTATATTCATTGTCTGTCCCTTTATACAGTATATTCATTGTCTGTCCCTTTATACAGTTATTCATTGCTTCTGTCCCCTTTATACAGTATATTCATTTGCTGTCCCTTTACAGTATATTCATGTGCTGTCCTTTATACAGTATATTCATGTCTGTCCCTTTATACAGTATATATTCATTGTCTGTCCCTTTATACAGTATATTCATTGTCTGTCCCTTTATACGTATATTCATTGTCTGTCCTTTATACAGTAGATTTCATTCTGTCACTTTATACAGTTATCATGTCTGTCCTTTTTATACAGTATTATTCATTGTCTGTCCCTGTACAGTATATTCATTGGTCGGTCCCTTATATACCAGTTATTATTGTCTGGTCCCTTATACCCCAGTATATTCATGCTGTCCCTTTATACAGTATTTATTGTCTGTCCCTTATACAGTATATATGCTATTGTCTGTCTCCCTTGTATACAGTATATTCATTGTCTGTCTCCTTTATACAGTTATTCAGTCTGTCCTTTATACAGTTATATTCTTATTGTCTGTCCCTTTATACAGTATATTCATTGTCTTCCCTTTATACAGTATATAACTGTCTTTCCCTTTATACAGTATATTTATTGTCTGTCCCTTTAACAGTATATTCAATGTGTTCCTTTATACAGTATATTCATTGTCTGTCCCTTTAACAGTACTGTCTTGTCTGTCTCTTTATACAGATCAGTCTATTCATTGTCTGTCTCTTTTACAGTATATTCATTGTCTGTCCCTTTAAGATATTCATGTCTGTCTCTTTATACAGTATATTCATTGTCGTCCCTTATACAGTATATTCATGTCGTCCTTTTTACAGGATTTCATTGTCTGTCCCTTTATACATTTTTAATTGCCTGTCTCTTTATACAGTATATTCATTGCCTGTCTCTTTATACAGTATATCATTGTCTGTCCCTTTATACACGTATATTTATTGTCTGTCTTTATACAGTATATCATTGTCTGTCCCTTATACAGTATATTCATTGTCTGTCCCTTTATACAGTATATTAATGTCTGTCCATTTACAGATATTCATTGTCTGTCCCTTTATACAGTAATTTCATTGCTGTCCCTTTATACAGTATATCATTGCATGTCCCTTTAACATATATCATTGTCAGTCCCTTTATACAGTATATTCACTGTCTGTCCCTTTATACAGTATATTCATTGTCTGTCCCTTTATACAGTATATTCATTGTCTGTCTCTTTATACAGTATATTCATTGTCTGTCCGTTTACAGTTATATCATTGTCTGTTCTTTATACAGTATATTCATTGTCTGTCCCTTTATACAGTATATTCATGTCTGTCCCTATATACAGTATATTCATTGTCGGTCCCTTTATACAGTATATTCAGGGTCTGTCCCTTTATACAGTATATTCATTGTCTGTCCCTTTATACAGAATATTCATTGTCTGTCTTTTATACATATATCATTGTCTGTTCTTTATACAGTGTATTCAGGGTCTGTCTCTTTATACAGTATATTTATTGTCTGTCCCTTTATACAGTATATTATTGTCTGTCCCTTTATACAGGATATTCACTGTCTTTCCCTTTATACAGTATATTATTGTCAGTCCTTTATACAGTATATTCATGTCTGTCCTTATACAGTATATTCATTGTCTGTCCCTTTATACAGTATATTCATTGTCTGTCTCTTTATACAGTATATTCATTGTCTGTCTGTTTATACAGTATATTCATTGTCTGTCCCTTTATACAGTATATTCATTGTCTGTCCCTTATTACGGTATATTCATTGTCTGTCCCTTTATACGGTATATTTTCATTGTCTGTCCCTTTATACGGTATATTCATTGTCTGTCCCTTTATACGGTATATTCATTGTCTGTCCTTTATACGGCATATTCATTGTCTGTCCCTTTATACGGCATATCATGTCGTCCCTTTTATACAGTATATTTCATTGTCTGTCCCTTTATACAGTATATTCAGTCTGTCCCATACAGTATATTCTGTCGTATGTTTTCAGTATATTCATTGTTTCCCTTTATACAGGATATTTATTGTCTGTCCCTTATTACAGTAATCACTGTCTGTCCCTTTATACAGGATATTCATTGTCTGTCCCTTTATACAGTATATTCATTGTCTGTCTCTTTATACAGTATATTCACTGTCTGTCCCTTTATACAGTATATTCATTGTCTGTCCCTTTATACAGTATATTCATTGTCTGTCTCTTTATACAGTATATTCATTGTCTGTCCCTTTATACAGTATATCATTGTCTGTCCCTTTATACAGATATTCATTGTCTGTCCCTTTATACGAGTATATTCATTGTCTGTCCCTTTATACAGTATATTCATTATCTGTCTCTTTATCCAGTATATTCATTTTCTGTCCCTTTATACAGTATATTCATTGTCTGTCTCTTTATACAGTATATTCATTGTCTGTCTTTATACAGTATATCATTGTCTGTCCCTTTATACAGTATATTCATGTCTGTCCCTTAACAGGATATTCACTGTCTGTCCCTTTATACAGTATATTCATTCGTTGTCCCTTATACAGTATATTCATTGTCTGTCTCTTTATACAGATATTCTCTGTCCCTTATTTACAGTATATTCATTGTCTGTCCCTTTATACAGATATTCATGTCGTCTCTTTATACAGTATATTCATTGTGTCCCTTATACAGTTATTCATTGTCTGTCCCTTTATACAGTATATCATTGTCTGTCCCTTATACAGTATATTCATTGTCTGTCCCTTTATACAGTATATTCATTGTCGTCTCTTAACAGTATATTCATTTTCTGTCCCTTTATACAGTATATTCATGTCTGTCCCTTTATACAGTATATTCACTGTTTTCTTCTTATACAGTATATTCATTGTCTGTCCCTTTATACAGTATATTCATTGTCTGTCTCTTTATACAATATATTCATGTCTGTCCCTTTATACAGTATATCATTGTCTGTCTCTTTATACAGTATATTCATTGTCTGTCTTTATACAGTATATTCATTGTCTGTCCCTTTATACAGTATATTCATTGTCTGTCCCTTTATACAGTATATTCACTGTCTGTCCCTTTATACAGTATATTCATTGTCTGTCCCTTTATACAGTAATTCTATGTCGTCTCTTTATACAGTATATTCATTGTCTGTCCTTTATACAGTATATTCATTGTCTGTCTCTTTATACAGTATATTTATTGTCTGTCTTTATACAGTATATTCATTGTCTGTCCCTTTATACAGTATATTCACTGTCTGTCCCTTTATACAGTATATTCACTGTCTGTCCCTTTATACAGTATATTCATTGTCTGTCCTTTATACAGTATATTCATTGTCTGTCTCTTTATACAGTATATTCATTGTCTGTCCCTTTATACAGTATATTCATTGTCTGTCCCTTTATACAGTATATTCATTGTCTGTCCCTTTATACAGTTATTCATTGTCTGTCTCTTTATACAGTATATTCATTTTCTGTCTTTTTACAGTATATTCATTGTCTGTCCCTTTATACAGTATATTCATTGTCTGTCCCTTTATACAGTATATTCAGGGTCTGTCCCTTTATACAGTATATTCATTGTCTGTCTCTTTATACAGTATATTCATTGTCTGTCCCTTTATAGAGTATATCATGTCGTCTCTTTTTACAGTATATTCATTGTCTGTCCCTTTATACAGTATATTCATTGTCTGTCCCTTTATACAGGATATTCATTGTCTGTCCCTTTATACAGTATATTCATTGCCTGTCTCTTTATACAGTATATTCATTGCCTGTCTCTTTATACAGTATATTACCATTGTCTGTCCCTTTATACAGTATATTTATTGTTGTCTCTTTATACAGTATATTACATTGTCTGTCCCTTTATACAGTATATTCATTGCTGTCCCTTTATACAGTATATTCATTGTCTGTCCCTTTATACAGTATATTCATTGTCTGTCCCTTTATACAGTATATTCATTGCCTGTCCTTATACAGATATATTGCTGTCCTTTATACAGTATATCAGTTGTCCCTTTATACAGTATATTCATTGTCTGTCCCTTATACAGTATATTCATTGTCTGTCCCTTTATACAGTATATTAATGTCTGTCTCTTTATACGATATTCATTGTTGTCCCTTTATACAGTATATTCATGTCTGTCCCTTATACAGTATATTCATTTCTGTCTTTATACAGTATATCTGTATGTCCCTTTATACAGTATATTCATTGTCGTCCCTTTATTACAGTATATTCATTGTCTGTCCCTTATACAGTATATTCCTATGTCTGTCCCTTTATACAGTATATCATTGTCTGTCTCTTTATACAGTATATTCATTGTTGTCCCTTTATACAGTATACATTGTAGTTCCTTTTATCGTATATTCATTGTCTGTCCCTTTATACAGTATATTTATTGTCGTCCCTTTATAAGTAATACATTGTCTTCCCTTATACAGTATATCATTGTCTGTCCCTTTATACAGTATATTCATGTCTGTCTCTTTATAGTAATATTCATGTTGTCCTTTATACAGTATATTCATTGTCTGTCCCTTTATACAGTATATTCACTTGTCTGTCCCTTTATACAGTATATTCATTGTCTGTCCCTTTATACAGTATATTCATTGTCTGTCCCTTTATACAGTATATTCATTGTCTGTCCCTTTATATAGTATATTTTTGTCTGTCCCCTTATACAGTATATTCATTGTCTGTCCCTTTATACAGTATATTCATTGTCTGTCCCTTTATACAGTATATTTATGTCTGTCCTTTATACAGCAATTCATTGTCTGTCCCTTATACAGTATATTCATTGTCTGTCCCTTTATACAGTATATTCATTGTCTGTCTCTTTATACAGTATATTCATTGTCTGTCCCTTTATACAGTATATTCATTGTCTGTCCCTTTATACAGTATAATCATTGTCTGTCCTTTATACAGTATACATTGTCTGTCCCTTTATACAGTATATTCATTGTCTGTCTCTTTATACAGTATATTGAAAGTTCATTTTGGTCCCTTATTTCCCATGTGTGATGTGATTTAATAGATTGGTGAAGATTAAAGGATAAAATAAGGAATAACAGTGATTGGTTACATTGTATTTTGCAGAGGCCGGCGCGTTTATTATGAAGGATATGGTACCATGTAGAGGAACCTGCAGACTCCATTGTTTGCCAACAGAAAAGCTAGAACATTATTGTTTTTTTCATAAATGTTGTGTAACCCAATAATCTGACAATTTATTCAATATAAAAATGTAACAACATTGTGTGTCTGTGTTCAATCTTCACAAACCATTTACAATGTATGTTAATATTTCACTAGTATAACACACAATACATATACTGTATTATCTACCCATGTCTCACCCATTGTACCATAGCTTCAATATTACACTGGATGGACAGTCAGGGCAGCCATCAGACTTTCCTGGGCCCCATACTGGGTACATTTCTGGAGCCCCCATAGCACTAACCAACTCAGACAGTCCCAACATTTTAAAATACAAAAGAGGGACCCATGGCGAGAAGAGAAGCGGTGAATGCAGATTTTTTCCCCACAATCACTTTGTTAAGACCACGCCCACTTTGTTAAGGTTACACCCATTTAAAGACCATTATTCCTATTTTACATTGTTGCCTGCAATATTATATGTCAACTAGACATTAAGCCAGTTACATTAACAGGCGCGAGACATGCTCTACCTCCCCGATGCACACCCAGACCGGTAAATATAAAATGTACCCATGTCCCGCACACACACTTAAGATGCCCTCATGCCCAGAGGGCACAGACTGGTAAATATAACACACCCGTATATACTCGAGTATAAACCGATCCAAGTATAAACTGAGGCACCCACTTTTACCTCTAAAAAGGAGTAATAGTGATTGACTCGAGTATAAACCGAGGGTAGAAAATGGGACCACAATTGCCTTCTGATTCTGTATTGTTTTGAGGCTTTAGTTGCCCTTTAAATGGACAGCAGAAGTCCCATACAATAGACTCATACAGTAATAGCCAAATCCAATATGGTATTACTGTATGGGAATTCTGCTGTCCATTAAAGGGCAACTAAAGCCTCAAAACAATACAGAATCAGAAGGCAGCAGTAGATATCATCCTCCTTCTGATTCTTTATTGTTTTTAGGCTTTAGTTGTCCTTTAAATAAACATCAGAAGACCCATACAGTAATAACCATACTGGATTTGGCTATTACTGTATGGGAATTCTTATGTTCATTTGTATTTACTATTGATATATTTAACCCATTACACCTACCCATTTGTGCACTGTCTGGAAAAAGGTTGCCACTATTGCCACACAGCATGGCAGCTCCACACTCTGTCCTGCCTATATCCATATTTCTATCCCAGATTGCAGCTCCACACACCATCTCTATCCTGTCTATATCCTGATAATAGAGATGGTGTGCTGCAATGTGATACAGAGATAGAAATTTGGATATAGGCAGGATAGGGATGGTTTGAAGTTGCCATACTGCTCTGTGACACAATCTCTATCCTGCTTATATCCATATCTTCATCTCAGTATGGAGCTGCCATACTGCTATGTGACACAGAGATAGAAATTTGGATATTGGCAGGATAGGGATGGTGTGAAGTTGCCATACTGCTATGTGACACAATCTCTATCCTGCTTATATCCATATCTCCATCTCAGTGTGGAGCTGCCATACTGCTATATGACACAAGAGATAGAAATTTGGATATAGGCAGGATAGAGATGGTGTGAAGTTGCCATACTGCTATGTGACACAATCTCTATCCTGCTTATATCCATACCTCCATCTCAGTGTGGAGCTGCCATACTGCAATGTGACAGAGATAAAAATTTGGATATAGGCAGGATAGAGATGGTGTGAAGTTGCCATACTGCTATGTGACACAATCTCTATCTTGCTTATATCCATATCTCCATCTCAGTGTGGAGCTGCCATACTGCTATATGACAAAGATATAGAAATTTGGATATAGGCAGGATAGAGATGGTGTGAAGTTGCCATACTGCTATGTGACACAATCTCTATCCTGCTTACATCCATATCTCCATCTCAGTGTGGAGCTGCCATACTGCTATAGGACATAGATATGAATTTGGATATAGGCAGGATAGAGATGGTGTGAAGTTGCCATACTGCTATGTGACACAATCTCTATTCTGCTTAATCCATATCTCCATCTCAGTGTGGAGCTGCCATACTGCTATATGACATAGAGATAGACATTTGGATATAGGCAGGATAGAGACGGTGTGAAGTTGCCATACTGCTATGTGACACAATCTCTATCCTGCTTATATCCATACCTCCATCTCAGTGTGGAGCTGCCATGCTGCTATGTGACACAGAGATAGAAATTTGGATATAGGCAGGATAGAGACGGTGTGAAGTTGCCATAATGCTATGTGACACAATCTCTATCCTGCTTATATCCATATCTCTATCTCAGTGTGGAGCTGCCATGCTGCTATGTGACACAGAGATAGAAATTTGGAAATAGGCAGGATAAGGATGGTGTGAAGTTGCCATACTGCTATGTGACACAATCTCTATCCTGCTTTATTCCATATCTCCATCTCAGTGTGGAGCTGCCATACTGCTATGTGACACAGAGATAGAAATTTGGATATAGGCAGGATAGAGACGGTGTGAAGTTGCCATACTGCTATGTGACACATCTTATCCGCTTATACCATATCTCCATCTCAGTGTGGAGCTGCCATACTGCTATGTGACAGAGATGGAGATATGTATATAGGCAGGATAGAGATGCTGTGGAACTGCCATGCTGCCCCCATAGGGTAGGTAATATAGCCCAGTAGCCCTATTAGGCTATTACCTACCCCATGTGCAGTGCATGCCTTAGTAGCAGAATGCAAACAAGGCATGCTGGGAGTAGTTTCTTAACATGGGAAGTTACAAGGTTTCCCATCACTGCTATATAGGTTCTGGCCCCAGCAGCCCCATAGAGGAAGTTTATCAGTCCCTGTACACAGCAGTGAGACAGAGGGTAACAATGCCCCCCATGGACTCTCACAGGTAGAAATGGGATCAGTATAACTTACAGTTACTCCCTCCTGCTCTTTATGGAGATCACAGAACAGAAGATACAAGTTCAAGGGAGGGGCAGGAGGGGGTGGAGCCACATAGACAGTAAAGCCAATCTACTGAGCCATGGGCCATGCAGCAGACACGCCCTGTTTGTCTTCTTCATCTATTCAAATCATCAATGGTGTGGATGCAGTTCTTCATAGAAGTTCTCACTCTTAGCAGATTTTGAACTGAACAACAAACTGAACATAAAAACTATTTCAAAACACACCTCTATGTTCTCTATGTTAGAAACACCCCCATTATATATCATTGGAATCTACACACCTTCAGCTACACAACAGTGCTATTCTTTTCTGCATACCACCAATGGTGTGGGTACAGTTCTCCATAGAATGTTGCACTTCTACCAGATTTTCTGGAAAAGTTACAAAATTAAGGGGCATATTTATAAAGGTTCGTTAAACTTTTCGCTTTCTTTAACGCAGCGTTTTCACCTAATTTGGCCTTTTTGCTATTTATAAAGCAGTGATAACCAGTGGCGAAAGGTCATTACTGCTACATTTCGCTTTTCGCCATACATCGCTGCGGTAACAGCTCAAGCATATTTATAAAATGGTGAAAAGTGTATTTTTGCGTTAGGTTCAGCCATTCCAATTCACCAAGTCTGAGGTGGCGAAAACGCACAAGTGGCCATTTATTTATCCTGCCAATGGGTCCATGGAGGTGTCAGTACATTATGGAGTGTTCTCAATACTAATAAGTACTCAGGGGGGGTATTAGACTATTTTCCATCATTTACTGTAATACAATCTGCGATTTTGGTTTTTAAAGATTTTTTTTTTAATGTTCCGATTTTCTTTATTTACCAATAAAATCAAATGGGGGTCTGAGGGACATATTTATAAAGCATTATTTTTGATTTTTTTTTCCCCACCAGCCTTTACCATCATTTTCATCTTTTCCTTTCATCAAAGTTATTAAAAAGGCGAATTTTCATCAAAAGCGAAAATTATCTAGCAAAAAGCACTAATAATGCTGAAAAGGCTAAGCACATATGATGGTAAATAGGTAATACTCCCTGGTGGATTTTCATAGTAGTATTAAATAGGTTAATACACATAGAACACCTATCTTTGTTATTTAAAATAAAACTTTGATTTTTTTCCCCAGCCAAATATATAAATAGTGTAAAACTCAAAAGGGGAATTTTCTCTATTTTATTAATAGGATATGATAAATAGTGTAAAACTCACCCAGGGGAATTTTCTCTATTTTATTAATAGGATATGATAAATAGTGTAAAACTCACCCAGGTGAATTGTCTCTATTTTATTAATAGGATATGATAAATAGTGTAAAACTCACCCAGGTGAATGGTCTCTATTTCATTAATAGGATATGATAAATAGCGTAAAACTCACCCAGGTGAATTGTTCTGGTATTGTTATAAGTACAGCGCATGTGTACTCCAAGTGGCGCTATATAAATAAACGTATAAACGGTTTTTTTTTTACCCATTACGTATAATCTGTATTGTTTATAATGTACAGTGCGGTGTACCCAAGTGTGCGCTATATAAATAAAACATATACATACATACTGTTAATCTTGTATTGTTATAATTACAGCGCTGTGTACCCAAAGTGGCGCTTATATAAATAAAACATATACATACATACGATATAATCTGTATTGTTATATGTACAGCGCTGCGTACCCAGTGGCACTATATAAATAAAACATATACATTACATACTGGTATAATCTGTGATTGTTAATATGTTTACAGCGCTGGTGTCCCAAGTGGCGCTTTGATAAATAAACATATACTACCATACTGTATAATCGTGATTTTATAAGTGACAGTTGGGGGAATGCTACCCAAGTTGGCAGCTTTATAAATAACACATATACATTACAGACTGTATAATCGTATTGTTTAATGTACAGCGCGTGTACCCTATGGGCGCTGATATAATAAACATATACATAATACTGTATAATCTGTATTGTTATAATGCTACAGTGATGCGTCACCCAAGTGGCGCTATTATAAATAAACATATACATACCACTGTATAATCTGATTGTGTATATGTACAAGCACTGCGTACCGTCAAGTGGCGCTATATAAATAAATAACTATAATTACCATACTGTATAATCTGTTTGTTCTAAGTACAATCGCCTGTGTCCCCAAGTGGCGCTATATAAATTAAACTATTACATAATATGTTAAATACTGTATTGTTATAAGTAGCGCGCGTGTACCCAAGTGGCCGCTATATGAAAATATACATACATAATGTATAATCGGATTGTTATAATGTACGGCGCTGTGTACCCAAGTGAGTCGATATAAAAAACATATACATACTAGTATAATCTCGTATGGTTATAATATACGGCAGCGTTGTGTACCAAGTGGCGCCAATATAAACAACATATACATACATTACTGTATAACTCTGTATGTATAATGTACGGCGCTGTGTACCCAAGTGGCGCTATATAAATAAACATATACATAATACTGTATAATCTGTATTGTTATAAGTAAAGCGCTCGTACCCAAGGTGGAGCTATCTTAAAAATAAACATATACGGCAGACTGTATAATCGGTATTGTTATAATGTACAGCGGCTGGTCCCCAAGTGGCGGCATATAAATAAAAACATATACGTACATTACGGATATATCTGATATTGTATAATTGACACGGCTGCGTCCCCAAGTGGACGCTATATAAATAAAACATATACGTTAATACTGTATAATCTGTATTGTTAAATGTACACGCTGTGGTACCCAAGTGGAGCTATATAAATAAACATATACATACAATAACTGTATAATCTGTATTGTTATAATGTACAGGCTTGTTCGACCCAAGTGGACGCTATATAAATAAAAATATACATACATACGATAATCTGGTTGTTTATAATGTAAAGCGCTGGTACCAAGTGGCGCTATATAAATCAAAATATACATACATACTGTATATCTGGATTGGTTATAATGTACGGCGCTGTGTCCCCAAGTGGCGCTAGTATATATATAAACATATACGTACATCTCGTATAATCTGTTTGTTATAATTGTACAGCGATTCGCCCCAAGTGGCCACTATATAAATACAACATCTACGTTCATAACTGTATACTGGTATTGTTATAATGTTACAGCGCGGTCCCCAAAGTGGCGCTATGATAAATAAACATATAATACTGACGTATAATCTGTATGTTTAATGTACAGCGCTGTGGCCCAGTGAGGCGCTATATAATACACATATACATACATAATGTAAATCTGTATTGTTCTAATGTTACAGCGCTGTGTTTACCCCAGTGGCGCTTTATAAATAAACATATACAACATACTGTATAATTGTATTGTTATTAATGACAGCGCTTTGTCCCCAAGTGGCGCTATATAAATAAACCTATACATACATACAGCATAATCTGATTGTATAATGTACAGCGCTGTGTCCCAAGTGGCGCTATATAAATAAACATTTATACATACATACTGATAATCTGATGTTATAATGTACAGCGCTGGACCAAGTGGCGCGCTATATAAATAAAACATATACGTTACAGTTGGACTGTATAATCTGTATTTTATAATGTACGGTGGAGGCTATATAAAGAAAATATACGTACATACGTATAATTGTATTGGTTATTAATGTACAGCGCTGTGTACCCAATGGCGCTATATAATAAACAATATACATACATTACTGTCAATCGTGTATTGTTATAATGTACAGCGCTTGGTCCCAAGTGGCCACTATTAATACACATTATACATACATAATGTATAATTCGTATTTGTTATCACTGTTACAGCGCTGTGTACAAGTGGCCTATATAAATAAAAATAACAACCATACGTATAATCTTTTATTGTATAATGTACAGTGCTGCGTCCCAAGTGGCGCATAATAATACACATATACGTACAATACTGTATAATCTGTATTGTATAATGTACAGCGTGCCGTACCCAAGTGGCGCTATAAATAAAACATTACGTTACCATAATGATATATCTGATTGTTATAAGTACAGCGCTGGTACCCAAGTGGCGCTAATAAATAAACATATACGTACATAGGTATATCTGTATTTATTAACTGTACAGCGTGTGTACCCAAGTTGGCGCTATATAAATAAACAATACGTACATCCTGCATAATCTGTATTGTGTTTAAATGTAGCGCTGTGTCACCAAGTGCGCTATATAAATAAAACATATACGTACATACTGTATAATCTGTATTGTTATAATGTACGCGCTGTGTCCCAAGTGGCGTATATAAATAAACATTACTACATACTGTATAATTCTGTATTGTTATAATTACAGCGCTGTGTCCCCAAGCTGGCCGCTCTATAAATAAAACATATACGTAATATGTATAATCTGTATTGTATATCATGTCACGCGTGTTCCCCAAGTGGGCGCTATATAATAAACATGATACGTACATACTGTATAATCTGTATTGTATAATGACAGCGTGCGTCCCAAGTGGCGCTAAATAAAATAAACATATAACGTTACTAGTTATAATCTGTATTTATGAATACAGCGCCCTGCGTCCCAATGGCGCTATATAAATAAACAATACTACATACTGTAAATCTGTGATTGTTATAATTCGTACAAGCGACTGCGTCCCCAAGTGGCGCTATATAATAAAACCATATACGTACATACTGTACTAATCTGTATTGTTATAATGTACAGCGCTGGTCACCCAGTGGAGCTTTATAAAAACATAATACGTACATACTGTATAATCTGTAGTGTTATAAGTACAGCGCTGTGTACCCAAGTGGCGCTATAGTAAATAAAATATACGTACATACTGTATAATCTGTATGTTATAATGTACAGCGCTGTGTACCCAAGTGGCGCTATATAAATAAAACATATACTTACTACTGTATAATCTGTATTGGCTACAATTGTACAGCGCTGTGTCCCAAGTGGCGCTATATAATAAACATATACCATACATATGTATAATCTGTTATTGTTATAATGTACAGCGGCTGTGTACCCAAGTGGCGATATATAAATAACATATAATCATACTGTATAATCTGTTATTGTTATAAGACAGCGCTGCGTTCCCCAAGTGGCGCTTATAAATAAACATATACGTAATACTGTATAATCTGTATTGTTATTTAATGTACAGCGCTGTGTTCCCAAGTGCGCTTATATAAATACAACATATACGTAACATACTGTATAATCTGTATGTTATAAGTACAGCGCCTGCGGCATCCCCAAGTGGGCTTATTAAAATAAAATATACGTAACAGTACTGTTAATCTGTATTGTATTAATGTACAGCGCTTGTACCAAGTGGCGTATAGTAATAAACATATACCTACATATGTATAATCTTATTGTTATAATGTACAGCAACTGTGTACCCAAGTGGCCACTATATAAATAAACAATACGATACACTATGTATAATCTGTATTTATAATTGTTACAGCGCTTTTGTACCCAAAGTGGCGCGATATAATCAAACATTATAAATACATTATGTAAATCTGTCTTGTATAATGTTACAAGCGCTTGTTACCCAAGTGGCGTCTACATACAATAAACACCTAAATACATACGTATAATCGTTGTATTTTTAATGGTACAGCGCTGCGTTCCCCAAGTGGCGCTATATAAATAAACATATACATACATACCTTATAATCTGTATTGTATAATGTAACAGCGCTGCGTCCCCAAGTGCGTCATATATAAAAAACCTATACATACATACTGTATAATCTGTATTGTTATAATGTACAGTGCTGTGTCCCCAAGTTGGCAATACGTGAATTTATTGTTTATAATGTCCAGCGCTGTGTACCCCAAGTGGACGCTATAAAATAAAATAAATTACATACCGTTATAATCTGTACTTGTTATAAGTTACCAGTGCTGTGTCCCCAAGTGCGCTTATATAAATAAAAATACATACATACCGTATATCTGTATTGTTTATATGTACAGTGATGTGTCCCCAAGTGTGGCGCATATAAAATAAACATTACGTACTGTATAATCTGTATGTTAATAGGTACAGCGCTGTGTACACAAGTGGTGCTATATAAATAAACATATACATATAGTATAACTCTGTATTGGTTATAATGTACAGCGCTTTGGACACACAAGTGGCGATATATAAATAAATCATATACATACATTTACCGTATAATCTGTATGTTATATGTACGGCGCTGTGGTCCCACGTGCGCTATACTAAATAAACATATCCATACATACCGTATAATCTGTATTGTTATAATGTACGGCCTGTGTTCCCCCAAGTGGCGATATAAAATAAAACATAACATACCATACGTATAATCTGTTATTGGTATAAATGTACAAGCCTGTGTACCCAAGTGGCGCTATATAAATAAACATATATACATACATTATGTATAATCTGTATTGTTATATGACACGCTGTGTTCCAAGCGGCGCTAACTAAATAAAACATATACAACATTACTGGTATAATCTGATTGAATTATAATGTACAGCGCTGTGTACCCAAGTGGCCGCTTATAAATAAACATATACCCTCAATTACTGTATATCTTTATTGTTAGAATGTACAGCGCTACGTACCCATTAGTGGCGGTGATTATAAATAAAACATACCATACATATGGATAATCGTACGTATAATGTACAGCGCTGCGTACCAAAGTGGCGCAGACTATAAATAAAACATTACATACATCTGTATCAATCCGTATTGTACTATGTACAGCGCTGTGTCCCCAAGTGGCGCCATATAAATATAATAAATTACCTACATTACTGGTTAACGTATTGTTATAAGTACAGGCTGCCTCCCCAAGTGGCGCTGATTAAATAACATATCAACTAATACTGTAAAGTCTGTATTGTTATAATGTACCAGCGCTGTTGTCCCCAAGTGGCCCATATAAATAAACATATACATACATACTGTATAATCGTCTTGTTGATATGTACAGCGCTGTGTACCCAAGTGGCGCTATATAAATAAAAATACGAGTACAATACGTAGAATCTGATTGTTTATAATGTACAGAGCGTGTACCAAGGGCGCTATATAAATAAAATACATATACTACATACCGTATAATCTTATTGTTATATAATGTACAGTGCTGTGTCCCCAAGTGGCGCTATATAAATAAACGAATACATACATACCGTCTATAATCTGTATTGATATAATGTACAGTTGATGTGTCCCAAGTGGGCGTATAAATTAAACATAACGTAATGTATAACTGTATTGTTATAATGTACAGCGCTGTGTACACAAGTGGATTGCTATATAAATAAACATATACATACATACTGTATAATCTGTATTGTTTAAATGTACAGCGCTTTGACCCCAAGTGGCGATATATAAATAAACATATACATACATACCGTATAATCGTATTGTTTAATGTACCGGCGCTGTGTCCCACAGTGGGCGCTATATAAATAAACTAACTTACATACCGTATAATCTGTATGTTATATGTACGGCGCAGGTGCCCCAAGTGGCGCTATATAAAATAAACATATACAACATACTGTATAATCTGTATTGTTTATGTACAGCACTGTGTACCCAGTGGCGCTATATAAATAAACATATACATACATAGGTATAATCTGTATTGTTATAATGTACAGCGCTGTTTCCCAAGCGGCGCTAACTAAATAAAACATATACATACATACTGTATAATCTGTATGTTATAATGTACAGCGCTGTGTACCCAAGTGGCGTTATATAAATAAAACATTATACATACGACTGATAATCTGTATTGTTATATAATGACAGCGCTACGTACCCTAGTGGCGTGATATAAATAAACATAACATACATACTGTATAATCTGTACTGTTATAATGTACAGCGCTGCGTCCCCAAGTGGCGCTATATAAATAAACATAATAATACATACTGTATAATCCGTATTGTTATAATGTACAGCGCTGTGTCCCCAAGTGGAGCCATATAAATAAACATATACATACATACTGTATAATCCGTATGTTTATAATGTACAGCGGCTGCCCCCAAGTGGCGCTATATAAAATAAACATTACATACATACTGTATAATCGTATTGTTATAATGTACAGCGCCGTGTCCCAAGTGGCCCTAGATAAATAAAACAATACATACATTACTGTATAATCTGTATTGTTATAATGTACAGCGCTGTGTCCCCAAGTGGCGCTATATAAATAAACATTATACTACATATGTTATTACTTGTATTTTATAATGGTACAGCGCTGTGTACCCAAGTGGCGTATATAAATAAAACATATACATTACATAATGTATAATCTGTATTGTTATAATGTACAGCGCTGTGTCCCCAAGTGGCGCTATATAAATAAACATATACATACATACTGTTAATCTGTATGTTATAATGTACAGCCGCTGTGTCCCCAAGTGGCGCTATATAAATAAACATATACATACATACTGTATAATCTGTATTGTAATAATGTACAGCGCTGTGTCCCCAAGTGGCGCTATATAAATAAAACATACATACATAATTGTAAATCTGTTTTGTTGTAATGTACAGCGCTGTGGTCCCCAAGTGGCGCTATATAAATAACATATACATACATACTGTATAATCTGTATTGTTATAAGTACAGCGCTGTGTCCCAAGTGGCGCTATATAAATAAAAATATACATACATACTGTATAATCTGTATTGTTATATGTACAGCGCTGCGTACCTAGTGGCGCGATATATAAAAAACAACACATACATACTGTATAATCTGTATGTTATAATGTACAGCGCTGCATCCGTCAAGTGGTGCCTATATAAATTAAATTTACATACATACTGTATAAATCCGTATTGTATAGTACAGACGCTGTGTCCCCAAGTGGCCCTATAAATAAACATATACTACATACTGTATAATCCGTATTGTGTATAATGTACAGCGCTGCCTCCCCAAGTGGCGCTATATTAAAAAACTATACATACTACTGTAAATCTGTATTGTTATAATGTACAGTGCTGTGGTCCCCAAGTGGCGCTATATAAATAAACATCTATAAATAATACTGTATAATCTGATATTGTTATAATGTACAGCGCGTGTGACCAAGTGGCGCTATATAAATAAAACATTTACAACATACTGTATAATCTGTTTGTAATAATGTACAGCGCTGTGTCCCCAAGTGGCGCTATATAAATAAACATATACATACATAGTAAATCTGTTTTGTTGTAATGTACAGCGCTGTTGTCCCCTAGTGGGCCATATAAATAAACATATACATACATACTGTAATAATCTGTATTGTTATAATGTACAGCGCTTGTGTCCCCAAGTGGCGCTATATAAAATAAACATATACATACATACTGTATAATCTGTATTGTTTATAATGTACAGCGCTGCGTACCCTAGTGGCGCGATATAAATAAACATACACATACATACTGTTATAATCTGTATTGTTATATGTACAGCGTGCATCTCAAGTGGTGCTATATAAATTAAAATTATACATTACATACTGTATAATCTGTATTGTTATAATGTACAGCGCGTGTCCCCAAGTGGTGCTATATAAATAAAATTATACATACATACTGTATAATCTGTATTGGTTATAATGTACAGCGCTGTGTCCCCAAGTGGCGCTATATAAATAAACAATATACATACATACTTTATAATCTGTATTGTTATAATGTACGGCGCTGTGTCCCCAAGAGGCGTATATGAATAAACATATACATTACATACTGTAATAATTGTATTGTATAATGTACAGCGGCTGTGTCCCCAAGTGGGCGCTATATAAATAAACATATACATACATACTGATATAATCTGTATTGTTAATGTACAGAGCTGCCTCCCCAAGGGCGCTATATAAATAAACATATACAATACATACTGTATAATCGTATTGTTATAATGTACAGCGCTGTTGTACCAAGTGGCGCTATATAAATAAACATATACATACGTACTGTATAATCTGTATGTTATAATGTACAGCGCTGTGTCCCCAAGTGGTGCTATATAAATAAAATATATACATACATACATACATAACATAACACGTGTTACACTATTTAAGTAATGCTACTGGAAATGACAGATGAGTTTTAAGCTAGCTTTACATGGGCGATGGTTTCAGATCGGATCTTCAATCATCTGAATCATCGAAATCAGTTAGGAAGAATCGGTCGAAATTCCCGTCTTGAACCACCGACTTCCATAGATTTTAGGATCTGGAAGAAGGCATCGACTGGAAATTTTCCACCTTGCCCATCGAATGTATAGGGGGCATAGACTATTTCACATAACAAGATATGTGTTATTTGTGTATTATCCCATTTTACTGTTAACATGTTTTACCTATTATGTAAGTAGGGTCATGATCTGGTCTTAAGAAATGTTCTGATTCACTTTATTAAATTGACTTTGGCCAAATCTTTGGTGTTCAAACAAACATGTATTTCACTTTAATTTAAATCTTGGTTATTGGTGTGAATAACAACAAGGAATAAAGGATGTACAATGACATGTGACCTGGGTGCTAAATGATGTTGAGTTACTGTCCCTTTAAATACACTCTGTCAGAATGACTGTAACTGTCCCCTGCAGACATACAGGGACAATCTAGTGAATATCCCTTGTGATGTACATCATAGTACAGCCCACACAGCTCTCATTGGCACAATGTCAAAGGGGAAAAAAAAAAATGATATTCCTATAAAAACATCCCAGAAAACATCTACAGTACCCTGTGGACAAAGCAAGTAAACTGTTAAGTACAAATCGTCATTTCTTCATTATGTGTTATAAAGTTTACCATCTGGTTTGCTATTTATAGATTACTAGCAAAAGTGTGCCCTTTGGTGCACAATGGAAATTATGTGTGTGGTGTTTTGTTATGTGTGGATATAGTGGATATAGAATCTTACACAGGATATTTTAAAGTACTCAGACAAGGCACTTCCATGAGCGATTAGCTCTGAGCGATTTCCTGTTTTAAAGAGATTTTTCTGTTTTTAAGAGAATTGACAGCGTTAAAAACTAAGCGTTTATTAACTGTGGTTGCAGCCTAGTAAATGTACTAAACCTAAACACTATTATTTCTAGGAGGGTGCCTGTGTAAGTAATTAATCACTAGTGTATTTTTATTTTTTTTACTACTACGCTTGTAATGAAGGTAGAGAGGTTGGTAGGAATTGGTTGAGTAAACTCAAAGCACTGGACTACTAAAACAAATACTTGTGTTTAAAAAACACTGTACCTGTGGAGGGGGGCTGGTAGGAGACAAAGGAAAGGGTTTTTTTTTTTTTCTCTCTCTCTGATTGGATGGGTGTTGTAACTAATTGGTTTAAATTGCTGGGCCTGTTGGCTCTGGTTGGTTTTGAACCTCATTTAAGGCCTTCCCATGAGCGATTAGCTCTGAGCGATTTCCTGTTTTAAAGAGATTTTTCTGTTTTAAGAGAATTGACAGCGTTAAAAAACTAAAGCGTTTAAAACAGAAAGCGTTTAAGAAACAACACTATTTCTCTGCTGTGTCTCTGCTGTGTATGCTGTTTAGTATGGACAGTTGTTGTTGGGGGCCGCGCAATGTGCATCCTGCCGCATGAGGGATCTTGGAGCAGCCGCCCCAGGGGACCTAGTATGTGTCAGGTGAGTGGGTGCCCATTTGGAATTGAGGTACAGAGTCTAAGGGGTTAAACTTGCAGCATTGCAGGACTTGGAAACCTGGGGGAAATGCAGGTACTGGCGGGGCCAGTAAACTGGTGGGTGGAGATGGGGCAGTAAGGTGGAGAAGGAGATAGAAAAGATTTGTAAGGTCACCAGGGGAAGTAGGGGACGGAAGGAAAGGATAGGGGGGCTTCTTCCCAGCTGGTCGATCCCAACAGATTTGCCATTTAGGTGAAGATGTGGAGGACGATGGCTCGGGAGCAGCATGTATGGAGCGGGCCTTTCCCTTGAGCACCAAGGGACGGCATCTCAATACAAGGGAGGGAGAACTGGGGGTAGGAAGGATGACAGGTGGTAGTGGTAGGGGATTCTATTATTAGAAGGGTAGATAGGGTAATCTGTCGCCAGGACCCTGCATGCCAAACAGTGTGTTGTTGCCATGGTGCTAGGGTTCGACATGTGGTGGATCGTGTAGACAGATTATTGGTGGGGATGGGGAGTGACCGGCGGTCTTGGTTCACATTGGTGCCAATGACAAGTTAGAGGTGGAGGTGAGGTCCTTAAAAATGATTTCCGAGAATTAGGGCCAAGTTAAAAGCAAGGACCTCCGGTAGTGATTTCAGAAATACTACCGCAGCCAGTGCTACGCTAGGAGGCAACGGGAGCTCAGGAGTATAAAGCGTGGCTAAGAGAGTGGTTGTTGTAAGGAGATGGGTTTGGGTTTTTAGAGAACTGGGCTGACTTTTCTGTTGGCTAGGCTCTTTAGTAGTGATGGATTGCACCTCAATGGTGGTGGTGCAACTGTTTTGGGGTGAGAAGATGGCTAGGGGGTTGGAGGAGATTTTAAAACTAGGTATGGGGGGGAGGGAACGTTTAACTACACAGGGTAGATAGAGAAGTGAGGACTGGGGGCTAGTAACACAACGGGGGCGGGAGGAGAAGGAGGAGGGGGGAGCATAGAGGATAAGGAGGGCATGTACGACCATGTATGGAAGTAAATCAATGATAATCTAAAAATGTGTTTAAAATGCAAGGAGTCTGGCTGGAAAAAACGGCGAACTTGAAATAATAGCGTTAAAGGAAAGGTATGATGTAATTGGTATAGCAGAATCATGGCTAATGATTCACACGACTGGACAGTAAATATTGAAGGGTACTCTTATTTAGACCTGACGAGTTAATAAGAAAGGAGGAGGAGTATGTATGTACGTTAAACAAGGAATTGAAGCCAAATTTTAAAGATGGAATAGATGGGGGGAGCAAACGATTGCGCAGAAAACATATGGGTGGAACTGTGTACAGGAAGCAAGAAGGTAGGTAAAATTAATTGTTGGAGTGTTTAAGCCGCCAAATGCCGGGGGAAGAGGTGGAAATGAATCTCCATATGCAGTGGCGAAGGCTGCTGGTATGGGGCATGTTTGGTTATGATTTAGGGGATTTTAACTACCCTGAAAGATTGAGTAATGGAACTGCCAGCACTCAAAAGGATAAAGTCTTAAATTTCCTATATGAGCATTTTCTTTCACAGATGGTAGAAGTTCCTACTAGAAAGAATGCGTTGTTGGATCTGGTTGAATCTAATAACCCCAGAGTCATTTTGGAGATGAACGGTAATGGGAAGCTTAGGGAATAGTGACCATATATAGTGTCATTTATATAGGTTGCAGAAACTAAGTGCACTGGCTTAACAAAAAACTTTTAACTTTAGGAAAGCTAATTTTATGCTTTTAAAGGAATCGCTCCTGCTCATAGACTGGGGGGAACGTTTCTAGGTAAAGATACTGAGCAGATGTGGACACTTTTAAGGGATATTAAACTATGAACATTTCCAAATCGGTACCTTTAGGAAACAAGTTGTAAAAAAAATTAGGTCCACTCCTGCATGGCTTAATTCTCAGGTAAAAAGGGAAATGGAAAAAAGAGAAGGGCTTTTAAAATTTGAAACGCAGAAGGCACAGAACAGGCTTACAGGGACTTCAAAAGTTGTAATAAAGAGTGCAAGAAAGCAATTAAACTAGCTAAAATAGAAAATGCAACAACGGATTGCCGAAACAAAGCAAGTCCAACCCAAAGATGTTTTTAAGTATATTAAATGGTAAAGGGTTTCTGTACTGGGGCGCTTCTGTTTATTGTTATAAATGACTTAGAAGGGGGATGAGAGCAAGGTCTCTGTGTTTGTGATGACACTAAATTATGCAGAGCTTTGGAAAACTTCAATGATGTATGCAAGTGCTGCAAGCAGACCTAGATAGATTATCAAAATGGGCAGCAGAAGGCAGATGAGATCAATGTTGATAAATGTTAAGGTGATGCATTTGGGATTTAATAATCCCTGTGCCACCTACAATAAATAATCTGTGTTAGGCATTGAAATGGGAGAAAAAGATTTGGGGGTTTCTGGTAGATAACAGACTTAGCTGTAGCAAAACAATGCCAGGTAGCAACAGCTAGAGCTAGCAAATATTGTCTTGTATAAAGAGGGGAATGGAATCAAGAGAGAAAAATATTATTCTCCCTCTTTACAAGGCACTGGTAAGGCCACATTTGGAATATGCGGTTGCAGTTTTGGAATCCCAATACAAAAGGGACATCTTGGGAAATTGAGGCAGTTCAGAGAAGGGACAACTAATGAATAAGGGGAATGGAGGGGCTTGCATATGCAGGCAGATTAGACAAGTTAGGGCTGTTTACATTGGAGAAGCGGCGGTTGCGTGGGGACATGTAAACCTTATACAAAAATATTAATGGCCCATACAGTGAACTCTCTGGTGCATTGTTCACTAATAGGTCATACAGAGGACTCGTGGACATCCTTTAAGGTTGGAAGAAAAGAAGTTCATCTTCAGGTTAGGAAAGGTTCTTACAGTGAGAACGGTGTGAAACTGTGGAAAGTCTCCAGCAGAGGTGGTAATGCAAGTTCATTGAATAACTTTAAAAAAGGCCTGGATAAGTTTCTAAAACTAAAAAGATATTGAGAATTACTGGTATTAATGCATATAGATCTGGTTGATCCAGGGATTACTTTCCGATGCCGTTTGGGAGTCAGGAAGGAATTTTTTCCCCCCTTTTTAGCTGGGGTTTTTTGGCCTTCCTCTGGATCAACTGTTAGGTAGGGTTAAAAAAAAAAAAAAAAAAAGTGAATAGGTTGGACTTGATGGACGAATGTCTTTATTCAACCTTAATTAGTATGTTACTATGTTTACTATGTTACCAGCTTCCTGAGGAACCAAATAGGATAATCTTGCAGGTCTGAGAGTAGGACCAGTTTAATCCTGCCACACTGTGTAGTTGAAAACTTAACATGCTAGGTAATACTTATTAGTATTAACCACGGCAAGTGGTGATGGTACATCATATATTATAACAGAAGGTAGCTCACAGGCTAAGGTGTTATATAAGGAGCCTGGTGTATATGCCCATTACAATTACACATCACAATCACAATAAACTTTTTTTTTGCATTACACTTCCTTTCACGTGGAGCAGGACAAGGGTGTGGTTTAAGATGCAATTGACCATTCCATGTTAAAATAGGGATCTCAGCTCTGTAAGTAGGTTATATATTTGTATATTTGTGTTATCTATATAATAAAAGGCAAGCCCTAACTCACTCACTCATCCATCACTACTCACTCACCCACTCATTCACTCACTTCACTCATCACTAATTCTCCAACTTGCCGTGGAGCAGCGGCTTAAATTTGGCAGGCTCATTCATTGCACCTTACTACAAAAGTTAAGCAGTTTCGTTTCGAAAAGGCAAAGCCCTCACTCACTCACTCACTCACTCATCACTAATCATCACTAATTCTCCAACTTGCCGTGGGCAGCGGCTTAAATTTGGCAGGCTCATCATGCACCTTACTTACAAAGTAAGCAGGTTTTGCGAAAAGGCAAAGCCCTCACTCACTCACTCACTCACTCATCACTAACTCATCACTAATTCTACAACTTGCCGTTGAGGCAGACGGCTTAAATTTGCAGGCTCATTCATTGCACCTTCTACAAAAGTTAAGCAGGTTTTGTTTCGAAAGGCAAAAGCCCTCACTCACTCACTCACTCACTCACTACTAATTCTCCAACTTGCCTCACTCATCACTAATCTCCAACTTGCCGTGGAGGCAGAGGTCTTAAAATTGGGGCTCATTCATTGCACCTTACTTACAAAAGTTAAGCAGGTTTTGTTCGAAAAGGCAAAGCCTTCACTCACTCACTCATACTCACTCACTCATCACTAATTCTCCAACTTGCCATGAGGAAGACGGTTTTTAATTGGCAGGCTCATTCATTGCACCTTGACTTACAAAATTTAAGCAGGTTTCGTTTAGAAATTCACCCTATAACGCTGGTTGATTATCTGAAATTGCACCTGTGACGGTGAGTATCTGACATTGCCCCTGTAACGGTGAGTATCGACACTGCACAGACTGGTTGGTCCAATTTCAACCAAATTTTGTATGCAATATACTCCTTTACCAGTAAAAGGTTAACAAAATATTTTTTTTAGGGTGGGGATTGAAGGGGGGGGGAATAGAATTTTGAACTCCTGCACACTAACGGCTGGACGATTTTACCAAAAAAATCAGGGTGTGTGTGTGGGGGATCGGCTGAGGTGTAAGGGGAAGGGTTTTTGGAATGTGGACAGAGAGGAATAGTGGGGGGTATTGGGGCAGACGGGGAGGGGTTGGTTGGGGTTATTTTCACCAAAATTTCATAGTTGAATAAAAAATATAATATTAAATTAAAGTTAATGAGTGTGCATTATCGTAAAGCTTATTGAATTGTCTTTCTTTAATATATCAAGTGCGAGTGATTACAGCAATCTTGATACATTATTGCTTTCTGTACTAAAAACATATTCAAAACATCTCGCTGCGAAGCGCGGGTATTTTGCTAGTACCTAATATAGTCAGTGTATACTTTATTATATTACTGATGGTCATTTAAATGGTAAAATGAGATAGTACACACATTACATATACACCTTTCCTATGGTGTGATCATCCTAACCCCCCACCACATTGGTAGCTCCTAAAAAACTCACTGCAATCTCTATGAAGATATAAATATATTTTATAATATAAGGGATTAGGAATATATAGTGATATCTAGGATGTCTGAAATCAAAAGTGTTACTATAGCACAGCCAGGTATATACCAAACAATGTATAATGGTAAACAGTGTTATCTATAGACAGATGGTACCACACATTGTATATGGTAACATTGTTATCTATAGACGGGTATACCCACACATTGTATATGGTAACATTGTTATCTATAGACGGGTATGTACCACACATTGTATACGGTAACAGTGTATCTATAGACAGGTATGTACCACACATTGTATACGTAGGACAGTGTTATCTATAGACAGGATATATCACACATTGTATATGGTAACATGGTTATCTAAGACGGGTATATACACACATTGTATACGGTAACATGTTATCTATAGACGGGTATGTACCACACATTGTATACGGTAACAGTTGTTATCTATAGACAGGTATGTACCACACATTGTATGAACGGTAACAGTGTTATCAAGACAGTATATACCACACATGTATATGGTAACAGTGGTATCTATAGACAGGTATAACCACACATTGTATTAGTAACAGTGTTATCTATAACAGGTATTGACCACACATTGTATACGGTAACAGTGTTATCATAGACGGGTATGTACCACAATTGTATATGGTTAACAGTGTTATCTATAGACGGGATGTACCACACATTGTATGGTAACAGTGTTATCTATAGAGGGGTATGTACCAGCACATTGTATGTGGTAACAGTGTTATCTATAGACAGGTATGTACCACAATGTATATGGTACACGTGTTATCTAAGACAGGTATATACCACACTTGTATATGGTAACAGTGTATGTAGCATACCATATGTATATGGTAACAGTGTATGTATACACAGGTATATACACACAACAAGGTATACTAGTAACAGTGTTGCTATAGACAGGTATGTACCACCATTGTATA
>JAACNH010000927.1:43732-122649 GCA_019447015.1 Hymenochirus boettgeri | reverse complement strand
GCCCTGTACAATGTATTTCCTATCAGTGTACCGGTTTATAGTATTTATAATATAGTATTTATAACATTGGTTACGAAATCGTCCGGACGGATCATTCGGATTTCGGAATCGCATTTTTGATTTTTATTCAAAAAAAGAGAATTGATACGCTTGAAGACAGTACTGGCTGTCTGGAAGGAAGACTAACACTATAACTAGAAATGGTTACATAATATAGTTTGATTTTCACTAGACAGACCATGTGCTGTTTATGGTAATACATCCAGTTACATGTAAGGATCTGATCATTGTCCTGTAAACATTACTCACCCAGTGGGTGGATCTGCCGGTGATTCTCCTTTATCACTTCCCTGTAAAGGGTCTTGTTTCCCTTTAAATACTCCCACTCCTCCATGGAGAAATAGATGGAAACATCCTCACACCTTATGGCCACCTGAACACACAATGTTACAGTCACCACCCAGACAGAGAGACGGATTATCATCCACTGTTACTAACCAATCACGGATTGGGACACACCCACCTCTCCAGTCAGCAGGTGGATGATGTTGGAGATGAGGTCCAGGATCTTCTTGGCATTTTCCTTCTGTATGACGGAGCGAGACGGATGGGACACAGTTGGGGGATGGAGCCTGCAGGATCCTTCCAACATACAGTCAGTGCAGCTCTGTGGGACGCCATCCCCAGACTTCTTCATAACAATGTAGTCCTGGGGATTGGGAGGGAGAGAGAATTATCTCTGTACAGGAAGGGGCCCATAGCTAATAGGAGCCACTGCCCCAAGAGAAATAAACTATCAACTCTATGGACAGTAGGTAGAACTATTCCAAATAATCCCCACCCCCTGCACCACTCACAGAGCCCCTCACCTCCCCAGTCAGCAGGTGGATAATCTCCAGTGTGAGATTCAGGATTCTCTCATTCAGATGGTTTTTATCCTTGTTCCCCATCACTGGGTCAGTCGCTTCCTCTGAGATCCCCATTAGGTCCTTGTGGGTGGGATTAATGTTAAAGCTCCTCTGGAATTAAATGGACAGAGACATTTGTTATATGACCGACCACATCCAATAAACACATTACAGGACAGATACATAGATACAAATTATTTATGAAAAAGGGATTAGGTTATAGATTTTATTTAAAACAATCACTATAACTAGGGATGGCCGGTTCGCGGATCCGAACCCGGATCCGCCGCGGATTTCTCCCGTTCGCGAACGGCGTATTTTTCCGGATTTTCCGCCTTCCGAACCGTGGATTTCTTGTATTTCCGAATTTACGAGATTTCTTGTATTTTCGGGAATTTTCGAAAATACGAGGAAGTCTCGTAATTTCGAAGGATATTTTTCCTTTTAATGGGTCCGCTCGCGGATTTCCGAATTTTTTCGAAAATTTGCGGATCCTCGAGCGGACCGGATTTTGCGAAGTTCGGACATCTCTAACAATAACTTGCCCGTTAAAATCCCCTATAGAACTGTAATGGTCTGAATTGACACATGTTCTTGTGTTTGTTATATTCAGGTTACCAAGATCAAGCTTGTGAAAGTCTGGAAATGAACCGACTTCCATGAATCACTTACTCAGAGGGTTAATTTAAATCCGGTTTCTCTGTAATGAGAGTGTATCTGTAGTACAATTAAGTAAAAAGGTTAAGGACCTAAATCACAGGGTCCTCAATCCCTAGTTGCAAAGAATGAGCCTTTTAAACCCTGGGTTCTGTGTCCTCTAAGTGCTAATGGGAAAGGCTAATACAGAACCTGCCTTCCCATTGATCTAATACCAGGTTGTGGTGTGGGATGGGCTGCAGTTGGCTTCAGAAAGCTGACTGCAAAAGACTTGTACTACTCAATTACATGGGACCGAGCCATTTAGGTCCCTATCCTGGGTACCATCACTGCTACAGGGAGTGATACTGGACTTCAAATCTGGGTACAGAAAGTACTAAAGACCATGTGTATGGGGTGGAAATAAACAATCCCACAGCCAATTAACTACTGCTATCAGTTTAAGATTTCACCTGCACAGTGAGAGATTAACGTTTGATTGGACAGGTTGGTAAATTTCAACCAATTGTCTTCATTGGGTTTGACTGCATGATAGGGTCACCCATACTAACCTCTAAGTCAAAACTGTAATACTTACCTATGTATTCTATGATCCTCCTGGCTATGGTTTGTCTACCTGCTGGATAGTGCAGTTACTTACTGAGAAGTTAATATGGGAAACAGGAGTCATATAATCATGGAGTCCTTTTTCCTTCCCAGCTTCCTACTTGTGTGCTGTCCCAAACATGCCAATAGACCAATGTGAAATTTAACATAGTTCCAGGTATCAAAAGATACTAAAGAGATATCTTGAAAGGCTTTTTAATCACACATTACATGTTTGTGGCGATAGGTCCTTTATCAGATGTAGCAATCTCCCTGAGAATTATAGTTTTGCTTCAAGCAAGTTTACTTTTCTTGCTTTAGTTACCCTTTAATGGGATGTAATATCAATCAGGATACATTCTGTACATTTATAACATTTCCTGGTTTCTGCAGCCTCCTTCCTAGTGGGTAACAATGGGTTTTCTCACTGCTCAGTCTTGGTTACAGAGAGGACACAGGTAGGTCACCCAGTAGTGAGTGACAGCTCTGGTGGGGGAGGGAGGGGCTAGAGAATTGAGTGACAGAAACAGAATGAAGCAGATGGTTCCCTAGAATGTTACTGGTGGTTGCTGTGACCTATTGAATGATGTTATGAAATCCAGATGGTTTCTATTCTATCCCAATGGGAGGAAATCCTGGGTCCAGACTGTCTGGAGATTGTCACAAATCCCCACAGTCTTACCCTCCTTGTCTCCATGTTTAGTGGGTGGAATAAGGACTCACACTGCTTGTACCATGTCCTCTGGGAACTGGAACAGCCTCACTAAATCCTCCCACTGGATCCCAATCTGGCTTCCTACTTCCTGTCCTCAGGAGCTCCGCCTCACATCCTGTTGCAAGGCTCCCTGGGACATGTAGTCTTTATCCTCTGGCTGGAATAAAGAAGTAGTGTAGTGCAGCACATTTATTAAACAGGATGTTGTAGATGTGAAGAATACAGCATGGTAGCTCCAACAATATATTAAATTCAGGAGTAAAAAACCTTAAAGGATGGCCACATAGAGTACTACGGTGCTAAAGGGGACCAATAACCAAAGCTATGCTACTAAACTGGAACTGGAAGTCCAGATCCAAAAGTCCTACTAATAGGCACCAGGGCCGGATTTCCACCTCAGGAGCCTGGCGCCCTAAGCCCCACCCCTAAATACAAACCACACCCATTTTCTCTTTTGGGGGGAAGAAATAGACTATGAGGGCTAGGCCACCCCAGCGCGTGTTTCGTGCGTTTGCGCACACGCAATTTTCGCTAAAATGGAAATCGAGGGAACGCAAAAATTTCCAAGATTTCTGATGCGCGTGCGATTCCGTATCGGAAAACGGCAAAACCATATGCACATAACGCACAAGAATCGCGCGCACATTGGCGTGCGATAAACCGCTTGCGATTGTGTGCGCGATTCTTGTGCGTTGCCTCAGCCTAAAGGGGTTGGATTGGTGAGAGGAGATTAACAGCCGCCCCTCCAACCTCAGACACCCCGAGGCGCGTGCCTAATGGTAAATCCGGCCCTCGGCATTGTGGGTACAGTTTGTTTATGGCCGCAGTCATTTGCAGCCTGTGGAATTGGGACACAACATCTCGGACCACGGAGCAAAGACCACACACAGGAGCCAGAGGGTCCGGTCGGGAAGTTATTACTTTGTGGTGGTGTCCCGGTCGGACGCTGCTATCAATGTGAGCGACTTTTTTGCCAAGTTTAAGGCCACACTAAAACGCACCAAATCTCGCATGCAATCGCGAGCATTATTTGCGCATGCAAATAATTGCATGCGCAAATTGCGTTCCTGTGATTTCCATTTTTTAAAAAAATCCCATGCGCAATCGCGAGCGCAAAATGCGCGCACAAACGAGGGAATAACGATTTATTGTGGCCTAGCCCTAACAGTGGATGCATTAGAGGCGCTGGTGATTCCTCACCATATTTGTGGGATTGTGACAGTTCGGGGTATGTGTGAGAGAGACACCACCTACGGACATCCACTGGCTCAGCGACTGACGGGATTAGGACAGATGGGGACGCCCTGCCAGCCTACACTAGAGGCTTCATTCTGCTGGGGTCCTTTTTAATTGTCTTTATGTGATGTAATCTACAATAAAGGTGGATATAGTTTTTATTATTGGGGTTTACAAGGCTTATTAGTAGGGGACACTTTTGTGTCTGGTCTTCCAGTTCCAGTTTAGTAATACAGTATGGTAGCTCCAGTATAAACACTAGTATTGGGTTACTCTCTCCAGTTCCAGTTTAGTAATACAGTTGGTAGCTCCAGTATAATACTAGTAGATTGGGTACTTCTTCCAGTTCCAGTTTAGTATACAGTATACACTAGTATATTGGGTTTACTTCTTCCGTTCCAGTTAGTAATACAGTATAATACTAGTAGATTGGGTTACTTCTTCCAGTTCCAGTTTAGTAATACAGTATGGTAGCTCCAGTATAATACTAGTAGATTGGGTTACTTCTTCCAGTTCCAGTTTAGTAATACAGTATAATACTAGTAGATTGGGTTACTTCTTCCAGTTCCAGTTTAGTAATACAGTATGGTAGCTCCAGTATAATACTAGTAAATGGGTTCCCCTCTCTCTCGCTATGGTGTGGTAGGAATGTCTCCTTAAGTAGGGCGGCTGCACTGCAAGTTGTCCACTGAATTGTTTTTAAAATCTTTAAAGGTATCTTGCTTGCGCTGGGTGCAGGGGAAGGGTTAAAACAGAAGTAAGAAATAAATAGGTTAAGATCAAGATCTCTGTAAAAACAGTTTAAAATGACACTCCCTATATTTTAATATTTTAATTTTAATATATGGAAGTGTCATTTTAAACTGTTTTCTTTTTTTTTACAGATCTTGATCTTAACCTATTTATTTTTTACTTCTTGTTTTAACCCTTCCCCGACCCATTACCACCAGCGTAAGCAATACAGTATAATACTATAATATTTATAATACTACGCACATAGTACCATAATAATACAGAAGCAGTTTGATGCTAACAGAGCTACAGTCCATTTAACCCCTTTCCGTACTGGACGAATGTAACAGGGCTACAGTCCATTTAACCCTTTCTTGCTGGAAGAATGTAACAGGGCACAGTTCATTTAACCCTTTCCGTACTGAACGAATGTAACAGAGCTACAGTCCATTTAACCCCTTTCCGTACTGGACGAATGTAACAGGGCTACAGTCCATTTAACCCTTTCCGTACTGACGAATGTAACGGCTACGTCCATTTACCCCTTTCCGTCTGGAAGAATGTAACAGGGGACAGTTCATTTAACCCTTTCCGTACTGGACGAATGTAACAGGCTACAGTCCATTTAACCCCTTTCCTACTGGACGAATGTAACAGGCTACAGTCCATTTAACCCTTTCCGTACTGGACGATGTACCAGGGCTACAGTCCATTTAACCCTTTCCGTGCGGAAGATTAACAGGCGACAGTTCATTTAACCCTTCCGTACTGACGAATGTAAGACTACAGTCCATTTACCCTTTCCATGCTGGAAGAATGTAACAGGGCTACAGTCCATTTAACCCTTTCCGTGCTGAAATGTAACAGACTACAGTCCATTTAACCTTCCGTGCTGGAAGAATGTAACAGGGCAACAGTCCATTTAACCCTTTCCGTGCTGGAAGAATGTAACAGGGCTACAGTCTTTAACCGTCCATGCTGGAAGAATACGGCTACAGTCCATTTACTCTTCCTGCTGGCAGAATGTAACGGGCACAGTCCATTTAACCCTTTCCGTGCGGAAAAGTAACAGGGCAACAGTCCATTTAACCCTTTCTGTGCTGGAAGAATGTAACAGGGCTACAGTCCATTTAACCCTACGGTCCCTGTCACTTCCCCTTCCCAGTGGCAGGCTGATAATGTAATCTGCTGTTTTTAATACTATGTTAGGTTGAGTAACATAATGTCGGGACAAATGCAGTCGGTCGCGGCAAAATCGATCAAAATTTTCCAACGCGTCTGATCGTTCGTTTCATCCGATCCAGACAAACGAATGATCGATGCCGGTCGCGGCCGCCCACCCCACACCAGCCGTATTTTTTCAACGACTGACCGAAAATGCCGTGAATTGGTCGGTTGGCCGAAAATATTGGCTGGTGTGTACCCAGCCTTAGTAAAGGTGCATGCAATCAGCTGTTTAAACACCAGTAAAGCACCTTTACTTACATACATGCAATCAGCTGTTTAAAACACCAGTAAAGCATCTTTACTTACATACATGTGATCAGCTGTTTAAAACACCAGTAAAGCACCTACTTCATACATGTGATCAGCTGTTTAAACACCTGTAAAGTATCTTTACTTACATACATGTTTCACTGTTTAAAACACCAGTAAAGCACCTTTACTTAAATACATGTGATCAGCTGTTAAACACCAGTAAGAACCTTTACTTACATACATGTGATCAGCTGTTTAAAACACCTGTAAAGCATCTTTAGTTACATACATGTGACATCTGTTTAACACCGTAAAGCATCTTTCTTACATACATGTGATCAGCTGTTTAAAACACCAGTAAAGCATCTTTACTTACATAATGTGATCATCTGTTTAAAACACCAGTAAAGTATCTTTACTTACATACATGTGATCACTGTTTAAAACACCTGTAAAGCACCTTTACTTACATACATGTGACAGCTGTTTAAAAACACCTGTAAAGCATCTTTACTTACGTACATGTGATCAGCTGTTTAATCACGTCACGGTACCGGGCTGGCAGTAGTTTAGAACATGCACCTTTACTTACATACATGTGGTTGCGGTATCAGTCCTGGAGAACAGTGGGCCCTCTAAGTCCCAGCACCCTTCACTATCACAGGGGCTGTAGTTACGTCAATGCCACAGTAATGGTTCTGATTTTATTTGTCCTGACCGAGCATTCGTTACAAGAACCATCTGCTCGGAAAAATGGCTGTCGGTCTCGGCAATAGTGGGCGCAGCCAACAGTTCGCTCGCGATCGCACGGTACCATAGGGAGCAACATGCCCATTGTCCGGTCCGGACAATTGGGCAACCGACATCGGTCGTGGCGTAGGACGAAGCAGCACAGATTTGCCCCAATTGACTGATACACGGAAGTATCGGTCGATTGGCCAGAAAAATCTGCCTGTGTGTGCCCAGCCTAAAGAATTAAACAAGATCATTTTACATGAAGATTATCCTAGGGACATAAATGCAGCTTGGAGATCTTAAATAATGTCACTGATCTTATTTTATTGTAAAGTGTGTATGTCACTTGTGTTTATTTAATTCATTCAAGTTGCCAAGTACATAGTGATTGTCATTTGTATTAAAGGGGAACTGTGGTCTCCAACAGTTGAGTTTAAATGAAAGACCAGTTTCCTACCTTTAAAACGAGCCATCACCACCTCCTACTTGCTCCACAGGCCAAGATATACCGAAATGACTGACCAGAAAGTTAATGGGTGGGAGGCTGACATGTGACATTCCGGAGGTTTTTCCTGCACGTGCCGCCGAGCACAGCCTCAACTCCCTCAGTGGTAGGGAGACAGGAAGTCCCTCCTCCTCTCTGCTGTGTGAAGGACCTCAAATGCAGAGAAGGTAAGGGAATCCCACCCCTTCTCTCTCACTATATGAGTTCTCACTCTGCCTGAAAAGGCTGTTTCCAGCATTTTCAGGGGGGGGGGGTAGGGGGGGTGTCAGACTGGCCCACAGAACCTGTGATGTGTGCGGGGCCATGGCACCTGCGGGTGGGCAGGGCCACATGGGGCTATAAGGGAATGGGCTAAGGGGGGCCTGGAGGGACCATGGGGTCCATGAGTGGAGGGACCAGGGGAGCTGCAGAGGGAGAGACACAGGGCAATTGACTGACAGGTTTCAGAGCAGGAAGCAGGAAGTGCAGGGACCTGATGATGCTGCTGCCATATCACACACACAATGTAAATATCTTCAAAACTATGTAAAATAAACATGGAAATAAATTGCAAAAACTCTCAGAGAGCAATTCCTATCAATTTACCTAAAGTCATTTTTGGACCACAGTTCCTCTTTAAGTAATAATCTGTAGAAAATACATTGACATTTGTATGCAGCTTAGCTGGTGAGATCAGAAATACCAGTATACAATGTTCAATCCTTTTATCTTCATCCATGCTAATACAAGTTACAGGTTACAGAGGATACTCAATCGACAGGAGACCCAGAAAAGTCTAGTCCTAGATCAATAGCAAATACAAGGAATACACCTTATGCCTAATTAACCACCTTTCTGGGTTAAAAAGTGCCTTATAGTAAACACATATAGAATACTTAACAAACAGTGTCTACATGAGGTTCAACACTACTTTAGTTAAAAAGCATTTGTTACCCCCAGGCGTCGGGGAATTCGGCCGCGGCTCTGTCAGTGCTGGAACGATCCCGGTAAGTTCTCCTGCTCTCCTGCAAGATTTACTGAAGAACGGGAGGTAAGAAATAGTGCATTTACCTCCTTGTTCTTCAGTAAACAAATGAAAGCAAGTTCCATGATTCAATGTTTGTCTAAAAGAAACAAAATAATATAAAATAAAGAATAACAAAATAATAGAACCAAAACACAATGTTGTAAATTATTATTGGGAGAGAATAATGTCGGTCTCCTACCCAACAAAACCAGGAATGTCAAAGGTGCTGTTAACCCAGAAGAGTGATCTGGACGCAGGACAAAAATCCATCTTGCCTCTGCTTTACGTAGGGCAACCTCCAATGAACCCCCTTTTGCCCTCTACCGAGGCACTAATCCTTGAATACCCGTACTTGTATAGAGAGGATATAAGCGGAAGTATTTGAGTCTCTCCACCACCCCATATACAAATTAGCATTGGTGGGGCAAATATATATTAGAAGCAGTGTGGTTCCTTTTGACCACAACTTCTTTATTTTTGACTCAGTGTTCTTCATTCAGATTAGAGGGGCAGCAATGGGGGCAAAATTTGCCCCCACCTATGCTAATTTGTATATGGGGTGGTGGGAGGAGACTCAAAACTTCCGCTTAATATCCTCTCTATCACCCCATATAAACATGTACTTATGATCAGGCGGTTTATAGATGGTTAATCATCTTGTGGGCAGGATCATAGTTCGATTTCAAAGAATTCATGAGCATCATAATATCAATAATTGAACTTAAAGTTCACCTATGACTTTGGAGGGAAAGTTTTAATTTCCTTGATATCATTATAAACATTGCGGTGATCACCTTGAGACTAATATTTTTCGTAAGAAAATTTCGGGTAACACCATTTTACATGCTAAATCAAGTCATCCACCCCACAATTTTAGAGGAATACCGTACGGTCAATTTCTAAGGATTAAACGTAATTGTTCTCAATCTGATGATTTTTTATTTCCATCCCGTGTTCTTCGGGACAGACTTCTGAAAAGAGAGTGTCCAATGAGTAACTTAAGGGGCGCTTTTCACAAAGCCCTTTGCAGGGATAGGGAGGATCTGATTTTAGGTCAGAGATCTTACAACACCACCCGGGCCAACATTGATAGGTTTAATACAGAAGGTGATATGGGTAGAAATGGTTTCACTTCATCCTCTCCTGTTATGAATATCCAACGGGGAGCGATGTCGGCTACTTGTAATGGGAATAATAGTAGTCAAGTTATTTTCTCTACAAGTTACAGTAACCAATATCCTACTATCACCAGAATAATTAGAAAATACTTGCTGGTACTTCATGAAGACCCGCTTTTATTAAACACCCTAGATAAGGGTATAAAATGTGTAGCAAGTAGAGCAGTTACACTGGGAAATATACCATCTCCTAGCTGGTTCTCCAGTACACCTATTTCACATCAGAATTGGTTAAAGTATAAAGGGATACACAAGTGTGGTAAAAACCGGTGCCTTACGTGTAATTATATCCATACTAGCACTTCTTTCAGTAACTCAGCTTCAAAACAAAAATTCGTCATTAAACAGTATATAAAGTGTGACAGCCCTTGGGTAATTTATTAACCTGCTCGCGATGCTCCTTTCAATATGTGGGGTCCACATAACACACTCAGGAGCATGTTAGGGACATTAAGAATAATAACTGTAGAAGTCCTGTTGCTAGACACTTCCTTTCATGTAATAACAATAGCCTTAAGCTGGACACACACTAACGATAAAGCCACATACCGTCGGATCCGACGTATCGGGGTTTATCGTTTCGTGTACGTCGTTTCCCCGAACAGCACGCGGCCGCCAAATGATCGGGTCGGCCGAACCGCTTTCGGGAAAGGACGAAAATTTCCATCGGCCGCGTTAGACTCCCTATAGAGGAGTCTAGCGCGGCCGATGGAAACACACACAGTTCCCTTATGAAGTTCATAGGGAGAACTCTCGGACTGTGTGTATGCAGATCTTTGAAAGATGGCAGACAGGATGTTGCAGATCCTGTCTGTCATCTTTCAGAAATCTGTGCTGTGTGTACCCAGCTTTACTTATCTACAAGTACAGGGTATTCAATGGATTAGTGCCTCGGTTGAGGGTAAAAGAGGGGGTTCATTGGAGGTTGCCCTACGTAAAGCAGAGGCAAGATGGATTTTTGTCCTGCGCACCAGATCACTCTGGGTTAAACAGCACCTTTGACATTCCTGGTTTTGTTGGGTAGGAGACCGACATTATTCTCTCCCAATAATAATTTACAACATTGTGTTTTGGTTCTATTATTTTGTTATTCTTTATTATTATATATATTTTGTTTCTGTTTAGACAACAATTGAATCATGGAATCACAGTGTGTCATATACATCTAAAAAAATGCGTAAATCAGCATCAGGTTGTGTATCCTTTATTGCTTTGTTATATTTGGTTTGTATATGTACAGTTTATATAGTATGTAATGCAAGAACAGTACACTGTATTATGTTGATTTATAATGGTTCATGTTTTTTGGTTTTGTTGTTTCATCTCTATTTTTGTCTGCTTTGTGGTTTCCTATCAGGGTAATTAATTAAAATGTGGACTTCATGTGTATTTTAGGAGCCCTTCGTGTTTCACTCTGTGTTGAGTCATTCATACCTATGATTAAGTACTGGTAGTACGAAACGCGCCAGGGAACTGACCGTAGAGGGTTCCGATTTGTATTGTATTGAATAAAGACTTGGTTTTACGAAACGAGAGCTTCGATTCCAGTTGGTGTGCACGCTCGCTTTTTGATTTTTGGATGGACAAGTCATAGACCGCCCTCGCCAAGAAGCGCTTTAAACAGAAGTTTTATCCTTTGTCCCATCCACATCTCGGGATACATTTGACACTTAATAGACATTAATAGATTTACTAGAAAACTAACTCTGATGCAACATTTTGTTCTTGGGACACTTGATATTGATGCCAATGATTTTGATAGCTATGACTCTATCGGCAATGAAAATGTGTCTAGATTGGACACTAGTGACATTGATAGGTAATAATAATACTATGATATAATACAATAATACTATGATATACAACAATATACTATGATATAATAACCAATAATACTATGATATAATAACGTAATACTATGATTAATAACAGTATACTATGATATAATAATATAATACTATGATATAATAACCATACTACTATGATATAATAATATAATAATAATAATAATATAATAATATATATACTATGATATGATGATAAATAATAATAATAATAATAATAATTAATAATACTATGATTAATAATAATCTATATATATAAAAAATAATAATAATACTATGATATAATACAATATACTATGATTAATAATAATAATACTATGATATATAATAATAATACTATAAATTACAATAATACTATGATATAATACAATAATAATCTATATATAATAATAATAATACAGTGTATAATAATAATAATACTGTGATATAAAATAATATGATAAAATAATACAAAAACTATGATATAATAATACGATGATATATAATAATAAATACTATATAATAATAATAATACATATATAAATAATAATAATAATAATAATAATAACATGATATAATAGAATATAATATAATATATATGATATAATAATAATACTATGATATAATAACAATAACTATGATATCATATATAATACATGATATAATAACACTTACTATGATATAATAATAATAATATAATAATCTAATATACTATGATATGGAAATAAATAATTAATAATAATACTATGATAAATAGATAATAATAATAATAATAATAATAATAATAATAAATAATAATACTAGATATAATAATAATAAAATAATAATATATAATAATACTATTAATAACAATAATACTATGATATAATAATAATAACTATGATATACTAACAATAATACTATGATAAATAACAATAATAATACTATGATAATAATAATATACTATGTATAATAATAAATAATAATAATATATAATAATATACTATATATAATACATAATACTATATAATAATAAAAATAATATGAATATAAATAATATAATACTATGATATATAAAATAATACTAATAAATAACATAATACATACTATGATATAATAATAATACTGTGATATATAATACTATGATATAATAACAATAATATGATATTATAACATAATACTATGATATAATAACAATAATACTATGATATAATAATAATACTACTAGATATAATATAATACTATGATATATAATAATATAATATAATAATAATACTATGATATAATAATAATACTATTGATATAATAATAATAATAATACTATGATAACGATATACTGATATGAATAATAATACTATGATATAATAATAACTATGATAACTAATAATAATAATATACTATGAATATAAGACTAATAATACTATGATATAATAATAACTAATAATACTATGATATAATAATAATACTATGATATAATAAAATAAACTATGATATAATAATAATAATATAATATAATAATAATAATATTACTATGATATATAATAAATACTATATATAAAATACTATACTATGATATAATAACTAATAATACTATGATATAAGATATATACATGTATTAAATATACTGTGATTAATAACAATAATACTATGATAATAACAATAATACTATGATATACTAATAATAATAATATAATAATAATAATAATAATAATAATATATTACTATGATATAATAATAACGAATACATATATATATAATAATAATAATAATATATATAAATTTCTATTAATACTGTATTACTAAACTGGAACTGGAAGAAGTAACCCAATCTACTAGTATTATACTGGAGCTACCATACTGTATTACTAAACTGGAACTGGAAGAAGTAACCCAATCTACTAGTATTATACTGCAGTATAATACTAGTAGATTGGGTTACTTCTTCCAGTTCCAGTTTAGTAATACAGTATAATACTAGTAGATTGGGTTACTTCTTCCAGTTCCAGTTTAGTAATACAGTATAATACTAGTAGATTGGGTTACTTCTTCCAGTTCCAGTTTAGTAATACAGTATGGTAGCTCCAGTATAATACTAGTAAATTGGGTTCCTCTCGCGCTATGGTGTGGTAGGGAATGTCTCCTTAAGTAGGGCGGCTGCACTGCAAGTTGTCCACTGAATTGTTTATAAAATCTTTAAAGGTATCTTGCTTGCGCTTGGTAGTAGGGGAAGGGTTAAAACAAGAAGTAAGAAATAAATAGGTTAAGATCAAGATCTCTGTAAAAACAGTTTAAAATGACACTTCCATATATTTTAATATTTTAATTTTAATATATGGAAGTGTCATTTTAAACTGTTTTCTTTTTTTTTTACAGAGATCTTGATCTTAACCTATTTATTTTTTACTTCTTGTTTTAACCCTTCCCCGACCCATACCACCAAGCGTAAGCAAGATACAGTATAATACTATAATATTTATAATACTATCGCACATAGTACCATAATAATACAGAAGCAGTTTGGATGCTAACAGGGCTACAGTCCATTTAACCCTTTCCGTGCTGGGAGAATGTAACAGGGCTACAGTCCATTTAACCCCTTTCCGTACTGGACGAATGTAACAGAGCTACAGTCCATTTAACCCTTTCCGTGCTGGAAGAATGTAACAGGGCTACAGTCCATTTAACCCTTTCCGTACTGGACGAATGTAACAGGGCTACAGTCCTTTAACCCTTTCCGTGCTGAAGAATGTAACAGGGCGACAGTTCATTTAACCCCTTTCCACTGGACGATGTAACAGAGTACAGTCCATTTAACCCTTTCCGTACTGGACGAATGTAACAGGGCTACATTCCATTTACCCCTTTCCTACTGGCGAATGTAACAGGGCTACAGTCCATTTAACCCTTTCCGTGCTGGAAGAATGTAACAGGGCGACATTTCATTTACCCCTTTCCGTACTGGACGAATGTAAGAGCTACAGTCCATTTAACCCTTTCCTGCTGGAAAATGTAACAGGGCTACAGTCCATTTAACCCTTTCCTGTGCTGGAAGAATGTAACAGACTACAGTCCATTTAACCCTTTCCGTGCTGGAAGAATGTAACAGGGCTAACAGTCCATTTAACCCCTTTCCGTGCTGGAAGAAATGGAAACATGGCGAACAGTCCATTTAACCCTTTCCGTGCTGGAAGAATGTAACAGGGCTACAGTCCATTTAACCCTTTCCGTGCTGGAAGAATGTAACAGGGCTACAGTCCATTTAACCCTTTCCGTGCTGGAAGAATGTAACAGGGCAACAGTCCATTTAACCCTTTCTGTGCTGGAAGAATGTAACAGGGCTACAGTCCATTTAACCCTACGGTCCCTGTCACTTCCCCCTTCCCAGTGGCAGGCTGATAATGTAATCTGCTGTTTTTAATACGTATGTTAGGTTGAGTAACATAATGTCGGGACAAATGACAGTCGGTCGCGGCAAAATCGATCAAAATTTTCCAACGCGTCTGATCGTTCGTTCATCCGATCCAGACAAACGAATGATCGATGCCGGTCGCGGCCGCCCACCCCACACCAGCCGATATTTTTCAACGACTGACCGAAAATGCCGTGAATTGGTCGGTTGGCCGAAAATATTGGCTGGTGTGTACCCAGCCTTAGTAAAGGTGCATGCAATCAGCTGTTTAAAACACCAGTAAAGCACCTTTACTTACATACATGCAATCAGCTGTTTAAAACACCAGTAAAGCATCTTTACTTACATACATGTGATCAGCTGTTTAAAACACCAGTAAAGCACCTTTACTTACATACATGTGATCAGCTGTTTAAAACACCTGTAAAGTATCTTTACTTACATACATGTATTCAGCTGTTTAAAACACCAGTAAAGCACCTTTACTTACATACATGTGATCAGCTGTTTAAAACACCAGTAAAGAACCTTTACTTACATACATGTGATCAGCTGTTTAAAACACCTGTAAAGCATCTTTAGTTACATACATGTGATCATCTGTTTAAAACACCTGTAAAGCATCTTTTCTTACATACATGTGATCAGCTGTTTAAAACACCAGTAAAGCATCTTTACTTACATACATGTGATCATCTGTTTAAAACACCAGTAAAGTATCTTTACTTACATACATGTGATCAGCTGTTTAAAACACCTGTAAAGCACCTTTACTTACATACATGTGATCAGCTGTTTAAAACACCTGTAAAGCATCTTTACTTACGTACATGTGATCAGCTGTTTAAATCACCGGTACCGGGCTGGCAGTAGTTTAGAACATGCACCTTTACTTACATACATGTGGTTGCGGTATCAGTCCTGGAGAACAGTGGGCCCTCTAAGTCCCAGCACCCTTCACTATCACAGGGGCTGTAGTTACGTCAATGCACAGTAATGGTTCTGATTTTATTTTGTCCTGACCGAGCATTCGTTACAAGCAACCACTCTGCTCGGAAAAATGGCTGTCGGTCTCGGCAATAGTGGGCGCAGCCAACAGTTCGCTCGCGATCGCACGGTACCATAGGGAGCAACATGCCCATTAGTCCGGTCCGGACAATTGGGCAACCGACATCGGTCGTGGCGTAGGACGAAAGCAGCACAGATTTGCCCCAATTGACTGATACACGGAAGTATCGGTCGATTGGCCAGAAAAATCTGCCTGTGTGTGCCCAGCCTAAAGAATTAAACAAAGATCATTTTACATGAAGATTATCCTAGGGACATAAATGCAGCTTGGAGATCTTAAATAATGTCACTGATCTTATTTTATTGTAAAGTGTGTATGTCACTTGTGTTTATTTAATTCATTCAAGTTGCCAAGTACATAGTGATTGTCATTTGTATTAAAGGGGAACTGTGGTCTCCAAACAAGTTGAGTTTAAATGAAAGACCAGTTTCCTACCTTTAAAACGAGCCATCAACCACCTCTCTACGTGCTCCACAGGCCAAGATATACCGAAATGACTGACCAGAAAGTTAATGGGTGGGAGGCTGACATGTGACATTCCTGAGGTTTTTCCTGCACAGTGCCGCCGAGCACAGCCTCAGACTCCCTCAGTGTGTGAGGGAGACAGGAAGTCCCTCCTCCTCTCTGCTGTGTGAAGGACCTGCAGATGCAGAGAAGGTAAGGGAATCCACAGCCCTTCTCTCTCACTATATGAGTTCTCACTCTGCCTGAAAAGGCTGTTTCCACAGAGTTTTCAGGGGGGGGGGGGGTAGGGGGGGTGTCGAATGGCCCACAGAACCTGTGAGTGTGCGGGGCCATGGCACCTGCGGTGTGGCAGGGCCAAATGGGGCTATAAGGGAATGGGCTAAGGGGGGCCTGGAGGGACCATGGGGTCCATGAGTGGGAGGGACCAGGGGAGCTGCAGAGGGGAGGAGACACAGGGCAGATTGACTGACAGGTTTCAGAGCAGGAAGCAGGAAGTGCAGGGGACCTGATGATGCTGCTGCCATATCACACACACAAATGTAAATATCTTCAAAACTATGTAAAATAAACAATGGAAATAAATTGCAAAAACTCTCAGGAGAGCAATTCCTATCAATTTACCTAAAGTCATTTTTGGACCACAGTTCCTCTTTAAGTAATAATCTGTAGAAAATACATTGACATTTGTATGCAGCTTAGCTGGTGAGATCAGAAATACCCAGTATACAATGTTCAATCCTTTTATCTTCATCCATGCTAAATACAAGTTACAGGTTACAGAGGATACTCAGATCGACAGGAGACCCAGAAAAAGTCTAGTCCTAGATCAATAGCAAATACAAAGGAAATACACCTTATGCCTAATTAACCACCTTTCTGGGTTAAAAAAGTGCCTTATAGTAAACACATATAGAATACTTAACAAACAGTGTCTACATGAAGTTCAACAACTACTTTAGTTAAAAAGCATTTGTTACCCCGAGGCGTCGGGGAATTCGGCCGCGGCTCTGTCAGTGCTGGAACGATCCCGGTAAGTTCTCCTGCTCTCCTGCAAGATTTACTGAAGAACGGGAGGTAAGAAATAGTGCATTTACCTCCTGTTCTTCAGTAAAACAGATAGAAAGCAAGTTCCATGATTCAATTGTTTGTCTAAACAGAAACAAAATATATATAATAATAAAGAATAACAAAATAATAGAACCAAAACACAATGTTGTAAATTATTATTGGGAGAGAATAATGTCGGTCTCCTACCCAACAAAACCAGGAATGTCAAAGGTGCTGTTTAACCCAGAGAGTGATCTGGAGCGCAGGACAAAAATCCATCTTGCCTCTGCTTTACGTAGGGCAACCTCCAATGAACCCCCTTTTGCCCTCTACCGAGGCACTAATCCATTGAATACCCTGTACTTGTATAGAGAGGATATAAGCGGAAGTATTTGAGTCTCCTTCCACCACCCCATATACAAATTAGCATAGGTGGGGGCAAATATATATTAGAAGCAGTGTGGTTCCTTTTGAACCACAACTTCTTTATGTTTGACTCAGTGTTCTTCATTCAGATTAGAGGGGCAGCAATGGGGGCAAAATTTGCCCCCACCTATGCTAATTTGTATATGGGGTGGTGGGAGGAGACTCAAATACTTCCGCTTATATCCTCTCTATCACCCCCATATAAACATGTACTTATGATCAGGCGGTTTATAGATGGTTTAATCATCTTGTGGGCAGGATCATAGTTCGATTTCAAAGAATTCATGAGCATCATAAATATCAATTTAACTTAACATTTCACCATGACTTTGGAGGAAAAGTTTGAATTTCCTTTCCTTGATATCATTATTAAACATGCGGTGATCACCTTGAGACTAATATTTTTCGTAAGAAATTTCGGGTAACACCATTTTACATGCTAAATCAAGTCATTCCACCACACCAATTTTAGAGGAATACCGTACGTACAATTTCTAAGATTAAAGTTAATTGTTTCAATCTATGATTTTTATTTCCATCCTGTTCTCGGGACAGACTTCTGAACAGAGAGTGGTCCAATGAGTTACTTAAGGGGCCTTTTCACAAGCCTTGCAGGGAGTAAGGGAGGAATCTGATTTTAGGTCAGAGTCTCTACAATCACCAACCGGGCTCAAATTGATAAGGCTTAATACAGAAGGTGATATGGGTAGAAATGGTTCACTTCATCCGTCCTCCTTGTTTATGAATATCCAACGGGGAGCGATGTCGGCTACTTGTAATGGAAATAATATGTAATCAGTTATTTTCTCTACAAGTTACGTAACCATATCCTACATCACCAGAATAATAGAAAAATACTTGCTGGTACTTCATGAAGACCCGTCTTTTATAACACCAGATAAGGGTATAAATGTGTAGCAAGTAGAGCAGTTACACTGGTGAAATATACCATCTCCTAGCTGTCTCCGTACACCTATTTCACCATCAGGAATTGGTTAAAGTATAAAGGGATACCACAGTGTGGTAAAAACCGGTGGCTTACGTGTAATTATATCCAGACGACTTCGTTCAGTAACTCAGCTTCAAACAAAATTCGTCTTAAACAGTATAATAACGTGTGACAGCACCTTTTGGGTAATTATTAACCCTGCTCGCGATGCTTTTGCATAGGTGGGGCCACATCACCACACTCGAAATCACGCATCAGGAGCATGTTAGGGACATATGAAAATAACTGTAGAAAGTCCGTTGCTAACCACTTCCTTCAATGTTAATAACAATCCTCGTAGCTGGGTACACACACTAACGATAAAGCCCCGATACCGTCGGATCCGACGTATATCGGGCTTTAGCGTTTATGGTTGAACGCTCGGTTCCCGAACGAGCACGCGGCCGCCAAACGATCGGGTCGGCCGAACGCTCGTCGGGAAAGGGCGAAAATTCCATCGGCCGCGTAGACTCCCTGTAGAGGGATTCTAGGCGGCTGAAGTGAACCACACATCCAGCGTTCTCCTTATGAAGTTCATAGGGACTGTGTGTAATGCAGATCTTGAAAGATGGCGACACGGATGTTGCAGCTCCTTTGTCATCTTTCAGAAATCTCGTGCTGGTGGTACCCAGCTTTTACTTATCACAAGTACGGGTATTCATGGATTAGTTGCCCCTCGGTGAGGGTAAAAGAGGGGTTCATTGAGGTGGAGGTTGCCCTACGTAAAGCAGAGGCAAGATGGATTTTTGTCCTGCGCACCAGATCACTCTCTGGGTTAAACAGCACCTTTGACATTCCTGGTTTTGTTGGGTAGGAGACCGACATTATTCTCTCCCAATAATAATTTACAACATTGTGTTTTGGTTCTATTATTTTGTTATTCTTTATTATTATATATATTTTGTTTCTGTTTAGACAAACAATTGAATCATGGAATCACAGTGTGTCATATACATCTAACAAAAATGCGTAAATCAGCATCAGGTTGTGTATCCTTTATTGCTTTGTTATATTTAGTTTGTATATGTACAGTTTATATAGTATGTAATGCAAGAACAGTACACTGTATTATGTTGATTTATAATGGTTCATGTTGTTTGGTTTTGTTGTTTCATCTCATTTTTGTCTGCTTTGTGGTTTCCTATCAGGGTTAATTAATTAAAATGTGGGACTCCATGTGTATTTAGGAGCCCTTCGTGTTTCACTCTGTGTTGAGTCATTCATACCTATGATTAAGTACTGGTAGTAGGAAACGCGCCAGGGAACTGACCGTAGAGGGTTCCGATTTGTATTGTATTGAATAAAGACTTGGTTTTACGAAACTAGAGCTTCGATTCCAGTTGGTGTGCACGCTCGCTTTTTGATTTTTGGATGGACAAGTCATAGACCGCCCTCGCACAAGAAGCGCTTTAAACAGAAGTTTATCCTTTGTCCCATCCACATCTCTGGATACATTTGACACATTAATAGACATTAATAGATTTACTAGAAAACTAACTCTGATGCGACATTTTGTTCTTGGGACACTTAATATTGATGCCAATGATTTTGATAGCTATGACTCTATCGGCAATGAAAATGTGTCTAGATTGGACACTAGTGACATTGATGAGGTAATAATAATAATACTATGATATAATAACAATAATACTATGATATAATAACAATAATACTATGATATAATAACAATAATACTATGATATAATAACAATAATACTATGATATAATAACAGTAATACTATGATATAATAATAATAATACTATGATATAATAACAATACTACTATGATATAATAATAATAATAATAATAATAATAATAATAATAATAATAATACTATGATATAATAATAATAATACTATGATATAATAATAATACTATGATATAATAATAATAATACTATGATATAATAATAATACTATGATATAATAATAATACTATGATATAATAATAATAATAATACTATGATATAATAACAATAATACTATGATATAATAATAATAATACTGATATAATAATAATAATAATAATAATAATAATACTATGATATAATAATAATAATACTATGATATAATAACAATAATACTATGATATAATAACAATAATACTATGATACAATAATAATAATACTATGGTATTATAATAATACTGTGATATAATAACAATAATACTATGATATAATAACAATAATACTATGATATAATAATAATAATAATACTATGTCTTTGTGGGACTCGGGTGAGTCGAGGTCCTTTTTGGACTCTACTGATACTTTGAATGTCCAGACATGATGTGATCTATATTAGGGTCATAATGATTCTATGGGGTGTGACATATGCCATACGGGTCTTAATAATAAGTCTACCTTTTATCCGTTTCATAGTAAAAGTGCATATTGAGACGTTGAGGCATATTCAATAGACCCGGCCTTATCTTTAGATATTGTACATAATAAGTATGTTATGGATAGTGTATACGTGTGTTATTACCAAGGGTTATTATCCCAATATATAGATAGAGATTTTACTTTGTATCATCCCTTTTTTATATCATAATTGTATCCATATCTATATCTGTGTATTTAATCATGTAAGGGAAGTTTTAATGTAAGAAGGGTTAAGTCATGGAAAGTCTGAATACAAGAAGGATGAAGTCATGGGTTAAAGTTAAATGGAGGGCCAAAAACAGCTGGTGTATTCATAAAAATCATAAATGGGACATTTAGGGCTGACTGGGGTTATAATCAAATGAAACTGTCAGAAGAATGAACATAGAAATGATCAACGCCAGTAGCTCATCCTGTAGTACATGTGTAGATAAGAACTAGCCATTGAATGGGAGATATAATCTTTGTAATGCACGTCGTAAATAACTGATGTGTCTAATCATGCTGTACAAATGGAATAATGACTCGCTTCTTAGATAATTGCGATAAATAATCTCCGCCTTTCCTTGTTCAAAGCCCTATATAAACCATTCCATTTGTACGCTCACTCTCTCCGCTGGACAGTCGACAATCCTCGCTGCCTAAGTGGGAGCTGCTTGCAAGTATTTGTGTTTGTGTCTGTCTTTACCAAATAAACTTGTTCTTCTTTTCATCAGGTTGCTTCTCTCAACAGTCTGTTTTTCTTTGACAAATCATAAATAACATTACTGATAATATATCGTTATCATTCTCGCTGTAAGTGATATTCACCTTCTCTATCAGTGATTTCTCTATCAGTGATTTCTCTATCAGTGATTTCTCTATCAGTGATTTCTCCTGGCCCGTCTTTTGTCTTACTGTAACTGGGTCTTACCTATGTGTAGCTATTGGCCATAAGAACATTCGTATCCGACTGTCTGTTCTATTGATTTAGAAGTGACTACATACAATGGTCACATTAGAAATGATCATTTATTACATTATACATGTTGGAGACTCGGTATATTCACCTTCTCCGACATTGTCTGTACCTGTTCTATAGCTAATTCCGATTGTGGTTTAATTACTTAGATTTTAATTAAGTATTTTGTCCCCTTCCCCCTCCCTCTTGGCTACATAAGGGCTACTGGGACACGGGTGATTGGCCTCCGGTGAAGTGACTGACGGCATCAGGGTTCACCTGTGTCTGATCTTGTGCTGCCTTGTGGTGCTGCTCGGCGTTTTGTTTTTCTAATAAAGGATTACTTTTACTGAAGTTACAGTGTACAGCCTGTGTCACTTCTGCATATTCTTCCCAAGTTACAGGTATGCACTACAGTATAGTACAGTATAGTACAGTACAGTATAGTACAGTATAGTACAGTGCAGTACAGTACAGAGCAGTATAGTACAGTGCAGTACAGTACAGTACAGTGTAGTAAAGTACAGTGTAGTACAGTACAGTACAGTATATAGTACAGTATAGTATAGTATACTACAGTATAGTATAGTACAGTATAGTACAGAACAGTACAGTACAGTACAGTACATAGTACAGTATAGTATAGTACAGTACAGTATAGTATAGTACAGTATAGTACAGAACAGTACAGAACAGTACAGTATAGTACAGTATAGTATAATATAGTACAGTATAGTATAATATAGTACAGTAAAGTACAGTAAAGTACAGTATAATATAGTACACTACAGTATATTACAGTACAGTATATTACAGTATAGTACAGTACAATGCAGTATAGTACACTATAGTATAGTACATTACAGTATACTGTACTATACTATAATATACTGTACGATAGTGTACTGTACTATACTATACTGTACTATACTGTACTATAGTGTACTGTACTATACTGTACTATACTATAGTGTACTATACTGTACTATAGTGTACTATACTGTACTATAGTGTACTATACTGTACTATAGTGTACTGTACTGTACTATAGTGTACTATACTGTACTATAGTGTACTATACTGTACTATAGTGTACTGTACTATACTATAGTGTACTATACTGTACTATAGTGTACTGTACTATACTATACTATACTATACTGTACTGTACTATACGATACTGTACTATAGTGTACTATACTGTACTATACTATACTGTACTATACTATACTGTACTATACTATACTGTACTGTACTATACTATACTGTACTGTACTATACTATACTATAACTGGTACTGTACATTATGTGTACTGTACTATACTGTACTATATTATACTGTACTATACTGTACTATACTATACTGTACTGTACTGTACTATACTGTACTGTACTGTACTATAGTGTACTGTACTGTACTGTACTGTACTATAGTGTACTGTACTATACTATACTGTACTATAGTGTACTATACTGTACTGTACTGTACTATACTGTACTATACTATACTGTACTATAGTGTACTATACTATACTATACTGTACTGTACTATACTGTACTGTACTGTACTATACTGTACTATACTATACTGTACTGTACTGTACTATACTATAGTGTACTGTACTATACTGTACTGTACTATAGTGTACTATACTATACTGTACTATACTATACTGTACTGTACTGTACTATACTGTACTATACTATACTATACTGTACTATACTATACTATAACTGTACTGTACTATACTGTACTGTACTATACTATAGTGTACTTACTATAGTGTCCTAACTATACTATACTATACTATAGCTATACTGTACTATACTGTACTATTAATACTGTACTGTTACTGTACTATAGTGTACTGTACTGTACTGTAGCTGTACTGTACTATACTGTTACTGTACTGTACTATACTATAGTGTACTGTACTATACTGTACTGTACTATACTATAGTTACGTACTATAGATGTACTATACTAACTATAACTTTACTACTACTATACTATACGACTGTACTATAACTATACTGTACTGTACTATACTATATGTACTGTACTATACTGTACTATATTAGACTGTACTATACGGTACTGTACTGTACGGTACTGTACTGTACTATACTATAGTGACTGTACTACGTACTGTACTATACTTAGTGTACTGTACTATAGTGTACTATAATACTATACTATACTATACTATACTATACTATACTGTACTGTCTATACGTACTAGTACTGACTATACTATACTATACTGTACTGTACTATACTATACTATACTGTACTGTTCTCGTACTACTATAGTGTACTGTACTTACTGTACTATATTCTACTGTACTGTAGCTGTCTGTATGTACTATACTAATAGTGTACTGTACTATACTGTACTATACTGTACTATACTGTACTATGACTGTACTGATACTGGTACTATACGTACTAAACTGTACTAACTGTCTAAACTGTCAACTGTACTAAACTGTACTATACTGTACTGTACTGTACTGTACTGTACTGTACTGTACTTACTATCTATACTATCTGTACTGTAACTATACTGTACTGTACTATACTATAGTGTACTGTACTATACTGTACTGTACTATACTATAGTGTACTGTACTATAGTGTCTATACTATAGTGTCATACTATACTTACTATACTGTACTATACTATACTATACTGTACTATTATACCACTATACTATACTATACACGTAACTATACTTACATACTATACTATAGTGGTACTGTACTATCTGTACTATATTACGTACTATACTATCTGTACTATACTATACTGTACTGTACTGTACTATACTATATGTACTGTACTATAGTGTACTATCTATACTGGTACTATACTTAACTGTACTGTTACTATACTGTACTTACTATACTATCTGTCCTATACTGTACTATACTGTACTGTACTGTACTGTCTTACTGTACTATACTGTACTATACTGTACTGTACTGTACTGTACTATTACTGAACTATACTGTACTATACGGTACTATACTGTACTGTACTGTACTATACTTATACTGTACTTTACTATACATACTGTACTATACTGTACTATACTGTACTGTACTGTACTGCCTATACTGTACTGTACTATACTATAGTGTACTATACATACTGTACTATACTATATACGTACTGTACTATACTGTACTAACTATACTGTACTATATACTATACTATACTGTACTATACTATGCTTATATACTTGTACTGTACTGTACTATACTGTTACTTTACTATACTATAGTGTACTGTACTATACTTGCTATATTATACTGTACTATCTATACTAATACTGTAGGTACTGTACTATAGTGTACTGTACTGGTACTGTACTATAGTGTACTGTACTATACTATACTTTACTAACTGTACTATAGTGTCTATACTGTACTATACTATACTGACTATAGTGTACTATACTGTACTATACTATACTGTACTATACTATACTATACCTGTGCTATATTATACTGTACTATACTGTACTGTACTTACATATGACTGTACTGTACTATAGTGTACTGTACTATACTATACTGTACTATACTGTACTATAGTGTACTATACTGTACTATACTATACTGTACTATCGTGTACTATACTATACTGGACATACTATACGTATATACTATACTGTACTGTACTGTACATACTGTAACTATACTGTACTATACTGTACTATACTGTTACTTAGCTGGCTATACTGTGCTATACTGTACTGTACTGTACTATACGTCCTATAACTGTACTATACTGTACATGTACTATACTGTACTATATGTATACTATAGTGTACTGTACTATATGTACTGTACTAACTATACTTACTATACTTACTATACTTTACTGTACTATACTGTACTTATTAATACTATAGTTACTGTACTATACTCTGTACTGTACTATACTAATACTGTACTTATACTGTACATACACTTATCTGTACTGTTACTGACTATACTGGTACTATACTGTAACTATTACTGTACTAATACTGTACTATACTTGTACTGTACTACTGTTACTATACTGTACTATCTGTACTATACTGTACATACTGACTAACTTTACTATAGTGTACTGTACTATACTGTACTATAGGCTGTACTGTACTGTACTATACTGTACTATCTGTACTGTACTGTACTGTAACTGTACTATATTATCTGTACTGTACTATACTATATGTCTGTACTTATACTGTACTGTACTGTACTGTACTGTCGTTTAGATTTTTGGTTTTTTGTTTTCTATATTATACTGTACTGTACTATACTATAGTGTACTGTACTATACTGTACTGTACTATACTAGTACTATACTGTACTGTACTGTACTATACTGTACTGTACTGTACTTGTACTATACTGTACTATATCTGTACTATACTGTACTATACTGTACTATACTGTAACTATACTGATACTATACTGTACTATACTGTACTTACGTATTTACTGTACTATACTGTACTATACTGTACTATACTGTAACTATACTGTACTGGTACTGTACTGTACTGTACTGTCTTACTGTACTGTACTATACTATACTGTACTATACTGTACTATAGTGTACTATACTGTACTGTACTGTACTTACTGTACTGCACTATACTGTACTGTTCTATACTTAGTGTACTATACTATATTACTGTACTATATACTTACTGATACTATACTGTACTATAATACTATTGACTATTAACTATACTGACTGTACTATACTATATGTACTGTACATACTGTGCTAATTATACTGTATATACTGTGACTATACTATACATACTGTATGTACTGTACTATACGTACTACTTATATAGTGACTGTACTGTACTATAGTGTACTGTACTTATAGCTGTATTACTGTACTAAGTGTATATACTGTACTGTACTATACTATACTGGTACTATACTGTACTATAGTGTACTATACTATACTGTACTATACTCTACGTATCTATCATCTGTACTGTACTATACTATACTGTACTATACTGTACTATACTGTACTATACTATACTGTACTATCTGTACATACTGTACTATACTGTACTATACTATACTGTACAACTGTACTATACTGTGCTATAACTATACTGTAACTGTACTGTACTATACTGTCTATACTGTACTGTACTATATCTGTACTATATTAACTATAGTGTACGTACTATATGTACTGTATATAATATACTGTACTATACTATACTAATACTAACGACTACTGTACTATATATCCTATAGTGTCTGTAACATCTGACTGTACTATCCATATGTACTGTACTATACTATACTGTACTATACGTACTGTACTGTACTGTACTGTACGTACTATACTGTACTGTACTGACTGTACTGTACTGTACTATACTGTATCTATACGACTAACTGTACATACTAACTGTACTATACTATACTGTACTATACTATACGTACCAACTATACTGGTAACTATAATATACTATACTGTACGGTACTGTCTTACTGTACTATACTTTACTATACTGTACTATATGTCTATAACTTACTATATTATACTATATGTACTGTACTATACTGTATTCTGATCTGTCACTTCACTTGTGTTTTCAAGCAAGCTCATTAACAGTAAGAGACCAGAATGCCTATAAATGACAAAAGTCCCCTTTGACCGAAAATAACGTACAGGAACATAACATAAAAGTGAGAGCACATATCATTGTGGGACTGTGCTTCTTACCCGGTGTAACAGACTGATCAGTTTGGGAAGGACCACACAGTAAGGTGACATTAAGAAAATACTAAATGTAAGACAGAAACGTCATATACTGACAAATCCCTGCCCTGAAATTTTATCGGAGAAACTCCACCATTACGAGGAGCCACTCCAGACACATAACCATGTGAGACTAGCTAGTAGAGACAAAGTGACAATAAAACATTGACTCGGTGCTTTTTTTTCTGCTGTAATGTTTTCGTTCACTAATGTTAAATGGCCGATCACTACCCTTGAATGGGACAGTTTCAACCTTCACCAAAGGGGTAATCACTGGGCTAAATAATAGTGTGATAATGTGCACTTTGTGAAATTTTATATATATATATATATAGAAAGAGCATTAAATGTAGAGATACTACTTTTATTTAATATTTTGCATATTGAGCTTTATTGTGCACAAGATGCCAAGCCCTTTGTCACTTTCAACTAGGAGCCAGTTAGGATGAGCCCCAATGGGCCAGGATAAGCTGCATAATTATCTCCAATATTCCTGGTGATTGGGCACTTGTGTCTCACTGTATTAATACTTGTCCTTATTGGGGTACCTCCTGCATTCTTCCCTTCCATGACCAAGAACCACCCAAGTCATGCCCTAATTATATCCCGGCTAGACTACTGCAGACTCCGTGTGGCTTACCAACAACACCTGGCACCACTTCAATCCATCCTAAACTCCACTACCCGGCTCATTTATTTCTCTACTCGCTTCTCTAATGACTCTCCTTTCTGTCAGTCACTCCACTGGTTACCCATCACACAAAGGATCCAATTCAAACTGCTTACCTTATCCTACAAAGCACTATCCAACACAGCCCTCCATATATCTCACCCTATCCTATAAAGCACTATCCAACACAGCTCTCCATATTTCTCACCCTAACTATAAAGAAACTATCCAACACAGCCCTCCATATATCTCACCCTATCCTATAAAAGCACTATCCAACACAGCCCTCCATATATCTCACCCTATCCTAAACCACTATCCACAACACAGCCCCCCCATATATCTCACCCTATCCTATAAAGCACTATCCAACACACCCCTCCATATATCTCCCTATCCTATAAAGCACTATCCAACACAGCCCGTCCATATATCTCACCTATCCTATAAGCACTATACCAATCACAGCCCCTCATATCTCACCCTATCCTATAAAGCCTATCCAACACAGCCCCTCCATATATCCCCACCCTACCTATAAAGCACTATCCAACACAGCCCACTCATATATCTCACCCTATCCTATAAAGCACTATCCACACAGCCCTCCATATATCTCACCCTATCCTATAAAGCACTATCCAACACAGCCCTCATATATCTCACTCTATCCTATAAAGCACATCCAACACAGCCCCTCCATATATCCACCCTATCCTATAAAGCACTATCCACACACCCCTCCATATTTACCCACCCTATCCTATAAGCACTATCCACACACAGCCCTCCATATATCATCACCCTATCCTATAAGCACTATCCACCACAGCCCCCATATATCTCACCCTATCCTATAACAGCACTACCAACACACCCTCCCATATATCTCACCCTATCCTATAAAGCACTATCCAACACAGCCCTCCATATATCTCACCCTATCCTATAAAGCACTATCCAACACAGCCCCTCCGTATATCTCACCCTATCCTATAAAGCACTATCCATCACAGCCCCTCATATATCTCACCCTATCCTCTATGCACTATCCCACAGCACCCTCCATATACCACCTCATCCTATAAAGCCTATCCAACCCAGCCCCTCCACCATCTCCACCCTATCCATAAAGCACTATCCAACACAGCCATCCATATATCTCACCCTATCTATAAAGCACTATCCAACACCAGCCCCTCATATATCTCACCCTATCCTAAAGCACTATCCAACACAGCCCCTCCATATATCTCACCCTATCCTACTAAGCACTATCCCAACACAGCCCCCTCCATATATCTCACCCTATCCTATAAAGCACTATCCAACACAGCCCTCCATATATCTCACCCTCTCCTATAAAGCACTATCCAACACAGCCCTCCATATATCTCACCCTCTCCTATAAAGCACTATCCAACACAGACCCTCCATATATCTCACCCTACCCTATAAAGCACTATCCAACACAGCCCCTCCATATATCTCACCCTATCCTATAAAGCACTATCCACACAGCCCCTCCGTATATCTCACCCTATTCCTATCAAAGCATATCCAACCAGCCCTCCACTATATTCTTCACCCTCTCCTATAAAGCATATCCAACACAGCCCTCCATATATCTCCCCTATCCTATAAAGCACTATCCAACACAGACCCTCCATCTATCTCACCCTACCCTATAAAAGCACTATCCAACACAGCCCCTCCATATACTCACCTATCCTATAAAGCACTATCCAACACAGCCCCTCCTACATCTCACCCTATCCTATAAAGCACTATCCAAACACAGCCCTCCATATATCTCACCCTATCCTATACAAGCACTATCCAACACAAGCCCTCCATATATCTCACCTATCCTATAAATCACTATCCACACACAGCCCTCCCTATATCTCACCCTAATCCTATAAAGCACTATCCAACACAGCCCCTCCATATATCTCACCTTATCACTTAAAGCCTATCCACACAGCCCCTCCATATATCTCACCTATCCTATAAACACTATCCAACACAGCCCGTCATATATCTCACCCTATCCTATAAAGCACTATCCAACACAGCCCTCCATATATCTCTCCCTATCCTATAAAGCACTATCCCAACACATCCCTCCATATATCTCCACCCTATCCTATAAAGGCATCTACCAAACACAGCCCCTCCATATATCTCACCCATCCGATAAAGCCCTATCCAACCAGCCCCTCATATATCTCGAGCTGATCTACCATCCCAGGCGCAAACTCCGATCCCCATCGATACCCTCCTCTCATCCACCTGGTCACCTCGTCCATGCCGTGATTCAGGACTTTACTCGTGCTGTGCCTCTCTGCTCTGGATCTTCCTCTGTCTTACCAGTCAATCACCATCCGTTAACACCTCAAACGTAACCTTAAAACCCACCGCTTTAGGCACAATATAACCTGGCCTAGGACATTACCCCTGACTACCCCATATGATTCCAACTGCCTTTCACGCTCCACTGCCAATCTATTAAGCCTACCGATTCCCGTCACCTTGTCTCACCCCCATTCCTTCGACTGTAGTCTCTTTGGGAAGGGTCCTCTCTCCTATTTATCACTGGGTTATTGCTGTAAGAAAACTCCTCACTCTGTTTACTTATATTATGTATGACCTGTGTATGTTATATGTATGATTTTGTATAACATGTATTACCATATATGTAATGTATGACCATAGTAGTAGAGAATTGTACCGTGTTAGCCATAGATAAAAGGTGAAGACATCTTGGATATAAAGTAATACCTTCTTCCATGGCCGAGGAAGAAGCCTAGTGCTTGAAGCTTGCATTTTCAATCATTTAGTTAGCCAATAAAAGGTATTACTTTATATCCAAGATGTATGACTATGTAATTTTAAAGTGCCACGGAAGATGCTGGCGCTATATAAATCAATAATAATAAATACACATGTCTGTTATTGTTATACTAGTGGGTACCTACTTATGTCTCGTATCATTAAACTAGTGGGTACCTACATAGGGTTATACTAGTGGGTACCTACATATGTCTGTATGGTTATACTAAGTGGGTACCTACATATGCCTGGTATGGGTTATACAGTTGGGGTACCTACATATGTCTGTATGGTTATACTAGTGGGTACATACATATGTCTGGTATGGTTTACTAGTGGGTACCTACATATGTCTGGTATGGTTATCTAGTGGGTACCTACATATGTCTGGTATGGTTTATCTAGGGGGTACCTACATATGTCTGTATGGTTATCCAGTGGGGACCTACATATGTCTGGTAATGTTATACTAGTGGGGTACTACATACGTTCATGGTATGTATAAGTGGGTACCTACATATGTCTGGTATGGTTATACTAGTGGGTACCTACATAGTCTGGTAATGGTTATAACCTAGTGGGTACCTAATAGTGCTGGTATGGTTATACTAGTGGGTACCTCATATGTCTGGTATGGTTTATACTAGTGGGTACCTACATATGTCTGGTATGGTTATACTAGTGGGTACCTACATATGTCTGGTATGGTTATACTAGTGGGTACCTACATATGTCTGGTATGGTATACTGTGGGTACCTACATATGTCTGGTATGGTTATACTAGTGTACCTACATATGTCTGGTATGGTTTATACTAGTGGGTACCTACCATATTCTGGTATGGTTATACTATGGGTACCTACATAGTCTGGTATGGTTACTAGTGTCCTATATATGTCTGGTATGGTTATACTAGTGGGTACCTACATATGTCTCGTATCGTTAAACTAGTGGGTACCTACATATGGTTATACTAGTAGGTACCTACATATGTCTCGTATCGTTAAACTAGTGGGTACCTACATATGGTTATACTAGTAGGTACCTACATATGTCTCATATCATTAAACTAGTGGGTACCTACATATGGTTATGCTAGTGGGTACCTACATATGGTTATGCTAGTGGGTACCTACATATGGTTATGCTAGTGGGTACCTAATTATGTTATGCTAGTGGGTACCTACATATGGTTTATGCTAGTGGGTACCTACATATGGTTATGCTAGTGGGTACCTACATATGGTTATACTAGTGGGTACCTACATATGGTTATACTAGTGGGTACCTACATATGGTTATGCTAGTAGGTACCTACATATGGTTATCTAGGGTACTAATGGTTATGCTAGTGGGTACTCATATGATTATCAGTGGTTACCTACATATGGTTACTGGTACCTACATATGGTTTATGCTAGTGGTACCTCATATGGTTCATATATGGGTACTACGGTTATTGCTAGTGGGTCACCTACATATGGTTTATGCTAGTGGGGTACCTACATATGGTTATGCTAGTGGTACCTAATATGGTTATGCTAGTGGGTACCTACATGTTATCTAGTGGGTACCTACATATGGTTCTGCTATGGGGTACCTACATATGGTGATGCATAGTGGGTACCTACATATGGTTATGCTAGTGGGTAGCCTACATATGGTTATGCTGTGGGATCCTAACATATGGTTTATGCTAGTGGTACTACATATGGTTATGCTAGTGGGTACCTACATATGGTTATGCTAGTGGGTACCTACATATGGTTTATGCTAGTGGGTACCTACATATGGTTATACTAGTAGGTACCTACATATGGTTATAACTAGTAGGTACCTACATATGGTTATACTAGCGGGTACCTACATATGTCTGGTATTGGTTATACTAGTAGGTACCTACATATGTCTCGTATCATTAAGCTAGTAGGTACCTACATATGGTTATACTAGTAGGTACCTACATATGGTTATACTAGTAGGTACCTACATATGGTTATACTAGTAGGTACCTACATATGTCTCGTATCATTAAACTAGTAGGTACCTACATATGGTTATACCTAGTTAGGTACCTACATAGTTGTATATATGTAGGTACCTACCTATGGTTATACTAGTAAGTCCTACATATGGTTATACTAGTAGGTACTACATATGGTTATACTAGTAGGTACCTACATATGGTTATACAGTGGTACCTCATATGTCTGGTATGGTTATACTAGTAGGTACCTACATATTCTCGTATCTTAAACTAGTAGTACCTACATATGGTTATACTAGTAGGTACCTACATATGGTTATACTAGTAGGTACCTACATATGGTTATACTAGTAGGTACCTACATATGTCTCGTATCATTAAACTAGTAGGTACCTACATATGGTTATACTAGTAGGTACCTACATATGGTTATACTAGTAGGTACCTACCATAGGTTATACTAGTAGGTACCACATATGTTATACTAGTAGGTACCTACATATGGTTATACTATGGTTAACCTACATATGGTTATACTAGTAGTACCACATAGGGTTATACTTAGTATACCTACATATGGTTTTACTAGTAGGTACCTACATATGGTTTATACTTAGTAGGTAACCTACATGGTTTACTTAGTAGGTACCTACATATGGTTATACTATAGGTACCTACATATGGTTATACTAGTAGGTACCTACATATGGTTCACTAGTATTCTACGTTATAGGGTACCTACATATGGTTATACTAGTAGTCCTACATTGGTATACTAGTAGGTACCTACATATGGTTATACTAGTAGGTACCTACATATGGTTATCTAGTAGGTACCTTACATATGGTTATACTAGTAGGTACCTAATCTGGTTTATACTAGTAGGTACCTACATATGGTTATACTAGTAGGTACCTACATATGGTTATACTAGAGGTACTACATATGGTTATACTAGTAGGTACCTACTATGGTTATACTAGTAGGTACCTACATATGTTATACTATGTAGGTACCTACATATGGTTATACTAATAAGGTTTTTACCTACATATGGTTATACTAGTAGGTACCTACATATGGTTATACTAGTAGGTCCCCTACATAGGTTATACTAGTAGGTACCTACATAGGTTATACTAGTAGGTACCTACATATGGTTTATCTAGTAGGTACCTACATGTGTTATACTAGTAGGTACCTACATATGGTATCTATTAGGTACCTACATGGTTATACTAGTAGGTACCTACATATGGTTATACTAGTAGGTACCTACATATGGTTATACTAGTAGGTACCTACATATGGTTATACTTAGTAGGTACCTACATATGGTTATACTAGTAGGTACCTACATATGGTTATACTTAGTAGGTAGCTATATATACACTTTGTCAGTAAAACCGTTTTCTACAAATAAAAAAAAAAAATCACAAAATGAAATTTTTTTGTACCTTTTTAAAAACATATTTCACCAAAAATCCAGTAAACTCTCCAGAAAAGTTACAAAGGTCTTATCTTTTTTAATATATATGATGTTTTCTCATAAATTATAAATATTCTGGTAAAAACAATGCTGACCAATCGCAAAACTGGCTGGTACTGAAAGAGTTAATGAATCTCAAGCCAGGGAATGCTGGGAGTTATACGTTTCAAATATCTGGAGAGCCAAACACCCATAGACTATCATAGATGAGATATGTCCACCCTTTAAACTAACTTTGTGCCATTATATAGTTCTTGGTCCCCCAGCCCCAACCGCATTACTATTATAGCAAGAAAGTCCCCCGATCTTTACTTACCTCTCTCCTTCGCCGCACAATCCCGGCCCTCTGCTTGCATAGAACTGCAGTGTAGAACGAAGGAGAGAGGTAAGTAAAGATCGGGGGACTTTCTTGCTATGATAGTAATGCGGTTGGCAAAATGCTAAATCAGCATCAGGTGGTGTATCCTTTATTCCGTTGTTATATTTGGTTGTATATGTACGTTTTATATAGTATGTAATGCAAGAACATACACTGTTAATTATGTTGCTTTAATATGGTTCATGTTGGTTTGGTTTTTTGTTGTTTTCATCCCTATTTTTGTCTGCTTTGGTGGTTTCTATCAGGTTAATTATTAAAATTGGGACTTCATGTGTATTTAGGAGCCTTCCGTGTTTCACTCTGTGTTGAGTCATTCATACCTATGATTAAGACTGGTAGTACGAAACTTCGCCAGGGAACTGACGCGTAGAGGGTTCCGATTTGTATGTATTGAATAAAGCGTTGGTTTTACGAAACTAGAGCTTCGATTTCCAGTTGGTGTGCACGCTCGCTTTTTGATGTTTGGATGGACAAGTCATAGACCGCCTCTCAAGAAGCGCTTTAAACAGAAGTTTATCCTTTGTCCCACTCCACATCTCTGATACTTTGACACATTTAATAGACATTATAGATTTACTAGAAAACTAACTCTGGATGCAACATTTTTGTTCTGGGGACACTGATATTGATTCCAAGCATTTTGATAGCTATGACCCTATCGGCAATGAAATGTGTCTAGATTGGAACACTAGTGACTGATGATGTAATAATAATAATTCTATGATATAATAACAATAATACTATGAATAATACCATAACTATGATATAATCAACAATAATACTATGATATAATCCAGTAAATACTATTATATAATAACGGACAGTAATACTAGATGATATAATATAATAATACTATGATATAATACAAACTACTATGATATAATAATAATACTACTAATATAATAAATCAATAATAATAATAATCCTATGATATGATGATCACTACTAATTAAATATACATAATACTAATATCATAATACTATTATTATCAATCTACTCATACTATCTATAATACTACTATAATACTAATACTATGATATAATCACCCTAATACTATGATATAATACTACAATACTACTGATATAATAATACTAATACATACTTAATTCCCCCTATCCTATGCATATAATAACAAAATAATCCTATGATATAATAACTAATAATACTGTGCTATAATAATAATATACTGTGATATAATAATACCCTATATATAACTACCAATAATACTTGATATAATATACTATGAGTAATAATAATAATACTATGATATAATAATAATAATACTATTGAATATAATCATAATACTAATAATAATAATACTATGATATAAATAAGAATAAAATATAATATACTATGATCTAATAAGAATATACTATATATAATAACCATAATTTACTATGATATATAATAATAATACGATGATATAATAACCATTACCTACTATGATATAATATAATATAATAATACTATAATAAGACTATGATATGATAAATCATATAATAAGAATATAATACTATGATATACTAATAATACTAATAATATATATAATAATAATAATACTAATATTACTATGATATAATAATATAATAATAATAATAATAATAATACTACTATGATATAAAAACCAATAATACTATGATATTAATAATAAATAATACTATGATATACTAACATAATACTATGATATAAATAACAATACTAATACTATGATATAATAATAATACATGATATACTAAAATAATAATACTATGAAGAAATAATATACATGATATAATACAATAATACTATGATTAATAATAATAATAATATGATTAAAATAAAATACTATGATATACTAACAATAGATACTAATATAATCACAATAATACTACTAGGATATATAATAATCTGGATAAATAATACTATGATATAATAACAATAATAACTATGATATTCTAACAATATACTATGATATAATAACATAATACTATGATATAATAATAATACTTATAGATATAATATAATACTATGATATAATAATAATATAATATAATACTACTATGAGATAATATAATACTATGATATCATAATAATAATAATACTATGATATAAGAATAATACATAATATAACTAATACTATAATAATAATACTATGATATAATAAAATATAAACTATGATCTAAGAACAATAATCTATGATCTAATATAAATAATAATACTATGATATAATATAATACTATGATATCAGAACATAATACTATGAAGATAATAATAATAATAATAATAATAATAATACTATATACCCCCCCTAAAATGAATAATAATAATAATACTATGATATAATAACAATAATACTATGTATATAACAATAATACTATGATACCATAATAATACTACTATGGTAATTATAATAATATGGATATAATCACAATAATACTATGATATAATAACAATAAACTATTATATAATAATAATCATAAATAATAATAATAATACTAATAATAATAATACTATGATAATAATAATACTACTATATATAATATAATAATAATATATACTATGATTAATAATAATACTATGATATAATAAAACTATGATAAAATAAACTTGATATAATAATATAAGAATAATACTATGACATAATAAATAATACTATGTATATAATACTATGATATATAATAATAATCTAATACTATGCTAGCATAGAATACGATGATATAATATATCTGTGATATAATAATATACTCTGATATAATAATATATAAATACTACTATTATATAATAATAATAATCTATGATATAATAATAATACATGATTACTAATATAATAATCTATGCATATAATAATAATATATGATATAATATATCTATGATTATAATAATAAAATAATACTATGATATAATAACAATAATACTATGATATCATCACAATAATACGGAATATAATAATAATAATAATAATAATACTAATGATTATAATAAAACATAATACTATGAATAATAATAATATAATACTATGTCTTTTTGGGACTCGGGTGAGTCGAGGTCTTTTTGGACTCTACTGTATAACTTTGAATTTCCAGAACATGATGTGATCTAGATTATGGTCATAATGATTCTATGGGGTGTGACATATGCCATAACGGGTCTTAATAATAAAGTCTTACTTTATCCGTTTCATAGTAAAGTGCATATGGAGACGTTGAGGCATATTCAATGACCGGCCTTCTCCTTAATATTGTACATAATAAGTATGTTATGGATAGTGTATACGTGTGTTATTACCAAGGGTATATCCCAATTATATAATAGAGATTTTTACTTTGTTCATCCCTTTTTATATCATAATTGTATCCATATCGCTATCTGTGTATTTAATCATGTAAGGAATTTAATGTAAGAAGGGTTCAGTCATGAAAGTCGAATACCATAAGGCTGCAGTCATGGTTCAAGTTAAATGGAGGCCAAAACCACTTGTGATTCGATAAAAATCATAAATGTGACATTTAGGGCTGGACTGGGGTTATAAATCAAAATTAAACTGTCAGAGAATTAACATAAAATGATCACCGCCAGTAGCTCATCCTTTAGTAATTTGTAGAATAAGAACTACCATTGAATGGGGATATAATCTTTGTAATGCACGTCGTAAATAACTGATGTGTGTCTAATCATGCTGTACCAATGGATATAATGACTCGCTTCATTGGGGGGTAGACACAAAGGAACTTGATAATTGGGATAAATAATCTTCCGCTTTCCCTTTTTCAAGCCCTATATACACCATTCCATTGTACGCTCACCTCTCCGCTGGCCATCGACAGCCTCGCTGCTAATTGGGAGCGCTTGCAAGTATTTTGTGTTTGTGTCTGTCCCTTTACAAATAAACTGTTCTTCTTCATCAGGTTGCTTCTCTCAACATTCCTGTTTTTCTTTGACAAATCATAAATAACATTACTGATAATATATCGTTTTCAGTCTCGCTGTAAGTGATATTCACCTTCTCTATCCTTGATTTCTCTTCGTGATTCTCTATCAGTGATTTCTCTATCAGTGAATTTTTCTCTATCAGATTTCTCCTGGCCCGTCTTTTGTCCTTAACTGTAAACTGGGTCCTTACCTATTGTGTGCTATTGGCCATAAGAACATTCGTATCCGACTGTCGTTCTATTGATTTAAGAAGTGACTACATACAATGGTCCACATTAGAAATGAGCATTTATTACATTTACATGTTGGAGACTCGGTATAGTCCCTTCTCCGACATTTGTCTGTCCCTGTTCTATACTAATTCCGATTGTGGTTTAATTACTTAGATTTTATTAAGTATTTTTGTCCCCTTTCCCCCTCCTCTTGGCTACATAAGGGCTACTGGGACACGGGTGATTGGCCTTCCGGTTAAGTGACTGACGCATCAGGGTTTCACCTGTGTCTGATCTTTGCTTGTACCCCCCCCCCCTTGTGGTGCTTCTCGGCGGTTTGTTTTTCTAATAAAGGATTGCTTTTACTAGTTTACAGTTTAACGCCTGTGTCACTTCCTGCATATTCTTCCAAGTTACAGGTCTGCACTACAGTAAGTAACAGTATAGTAAGTAACAGTATAGTAACAGTAAAGTACAGTGCAGTACAGTAAGAGCAGTTAAGTACAGTGCAGTACAGTACAGTACGTGTAGTAAAGTACGTGTAGTACAGTACAGTACAGTATATAGTACAGTAGTATAGTCATACTACATTAATATTTATAGTCAGTATAGTAAAAACAGACGTACGTACAGTAATAGTACAGTATAGTAGTAGTACAGTACAGTATAGTATAGTAACTATAGTACAGAACAGTAACAGAACGTACAGTATATGTACATATAGGTCTATATAGTACAGTATATATAATATAGTACATAAATAGCAGTAAAGTACAGTATAATCAAGTCACTACAGTATATTACATTACAGTATATTACAGTATAGTATCATTCAATGCATATATACACTAGAGTATAGTAACATTACAGTATACTGTAACTATACTATAATATACGGTACGTAGGTACTGTACTATTACTAACTGTACTATACTGTACTATAGTGTAACTGTCTATACTGTACTATACTATAGTGTACCTATACTTTACATATTTTACTATACTGTACTATAGTGGTCTAATACTGTACTATAGGTACTGTCTGTACTATAGTGTACTATACTGTACTAAGTGTACATACTGTACTATAGTGTAACTGCACTATACTTAGTGGTACATACTGTCTAATGTGTACTGTACTATACTAACTATATATACTGTACTGTACTATACGATACTGTACTAATAGTTTAGCTATACTGTTACTATACTATACTGTACTATAGCCCCTATTTACTGTACTATACTATACTGTACTGGACTATACTGTACTGTACTATACTATACTGTACTGTACATACTATACTATACTATACTGTACTATACTGTTTCTGTACTATATCTGTACTAACTGTACTATAGTTACTATACTATTACTATACTGTAACTATACTATACTATACGATCGATACATACTGTACTATACTATATCTTACGTACTATACTATACTGTACTATACTGTACTGTACTATACTATACTATACTATACTGGACTAATACTGTACTATACTATACTATAACTGGTACTGTACTATGTGTACTGTACTATACTGTACTATATTTGTATCTGTACTATACTGTACTATACTATACTGTAACTGTACTGTACTATACTGACTGTACTGTACTATAGTGTACTGTACTGTACTGTACTGTACTATAGTGTACTGTACTATACTATACTGTACTATAGTGTACTAACTGTACTGTACTGTAACATACTGTCCTATACTATCCTGTACTATAGTGTCTTACTATACTATCTGTACTGTACTATACTGTACGTACTGTACTATACTGTACTATACATAACTGTACTGTACTGTACTATACTATAGTTACTGTACTATACTGTACTGTAACTAATAGTGTACTATACTATACTGTACATACTAACTGTACTGTACTGTCACATACTGTGACTATACTATAACTATACTGTAACTATGCTATACTATAACTGTACTGTACTATACTGTACTGTACTATACTATAGTGTACTGTACTATAGTGTCCTAGACTATACTATACTTACTATAGCTATACTGTACTATACTGTACTATCTAATACTGTACTTTACTGTACTATAGTGTACTGTACGTACGTAGCTGGTACTGTACTATACTGTTACTGTACTGTAGCTATACTATGTGTACTGTACTATACTGGGTACTGTACTATACTATAGTTACGTACTATAGATGTACTATACTAGACTATAACTTTACTCTACTATACTATACACTGTACTATAACTATACTGTACTGTACTATACTATATGTACTGTACTAACTGTACATATTAGACTGGTACTATACGGTACTGTACTGTACGGTACTGTACTGGTACTATACTATAGTGGACTGTACTAACGTACTGTACTATACTTAGTGTACTGTAACTATAGTGTACATAATACTATACTATACTATAACTATACTATACTATACTGTACTGTCTATACGATACTACGTACTGGACTATACTATACTATACTTACTGTACTAACTATACTATACTGTACTGTCCGATACTATAGTGTACTGTACTATACTGACTATATTCTACTGTACTGGTAGCTGTCTGTCTGTACTATACTAATAGTGTACTGTACTATACTGTACTATACTGTACTATACTGTACTAGACTGTACTATACGGTACTTATAACGTACTAAACTGTACTAACTGTCTAAACTGTCTAAACTGTACTAAACTGTACTATACTGTACTGTACTGTACTGTACTGTACTGTACTGTACTTTACTATCTATACTATCTGTCACTGTAACTATACTGTACTGTACTATACTATAGTGTACTGTACTATACTGTACTGTACTATACATAGTGTACTGTACTATAGTGTCCTATACTATAGTGTCGATACTATACCTTAGCTATACTGTACTATACTATACTATACTGTACTATCTATACCCACTATACTATACTATACAACGTAACTATACTATACATACTATACTTATAGTGGTTACTGTACTCATCCTGTACTATATTTACGTACTATACTATCTGTACTATACTATACTGTCTGTACTGTACTATACTATAGTGTTACTGTACTATAGTGTACTATCTATACTGGTACTATACTTAACTGTACTGTTACTATACTGTACTCTACTATACTATCCTGTCCTATACTGTACTATAACTGTACTGTACTGTACTTGTCCTTACTGTACTATACGTACTATACTGTACTGTAACTGGTACTGTACTATTACTGAACTATACTTGTACTATACGGTACTATACTGTACTGTACTGTTACTATACTTAGTACTGTACTTTACTATACATACTGTACTATACTGTACTATACTGTACTGTACTGTACTGCCTATACTGTACTGTACTATACTATAGTGTACTATACATACTGTACTATACTATATACGGTACTGTACTATACTGTACTAGACTATACTGTACTAATACTATACTATACTGTACTATACTATGTCTTACTAATACTTACTGTACTGTACTATACTTTACTTTACTATACTATAGTGTACTGTACTATACTTGCTATATTATACTGTGCGAATCTATACTAATACTGTACGGTACTGTACTATAGTGTACTGTACGGTACTGTACTATAGTGTACTGTACTATACTATACTTTGACTATACTGTACATAGTGTACTATACTGTACTATACTATACTGACTATAGTGTACTATACTGTACTATACAAACTGTACTATACTATACTATCCTGTGCTATATTATAACTGTACTATACTGTACTGTACTGTACTATACTGTACTGTACTGTACTATAGTGTACTGTACTATACTATACTGTACTATACTGTACTATAGTGTACTATACTGTACTATACTATACTGTACTATCGTGTACTATCTATACTGGACATACTAATACTGTACTATACTATACTGTACTGTACTGTACGATACTGAAACTATACTGTACTATACTGTACTATACTTTACTATAGCTGTGCTATACTGTGCTATACTGTAACTGTCTGTACTATACGTCCTATAACTGTACTATACGCTGTACTGTACTATACTGTACTATATTATACTATAGTGTACTGTACTATACTGTACTGTACTAACTATACTGTACTATACTATACTATACTATTACTGTACTATAACTGTACTATATTAATACTATAGTGTGACTGTACTATATCTGTACTGTAACTATACTAATACTGTACTTATACTGTACATAACTGTATCTGTACTGTTACTGACTAATACTGGTACTATACTGTACTATACTGTACTAATACTGTACTATATTGTACTGTACTATCTGTTACTATACTGTACTTCTGTACTATACTGTACGATACTGTAAGCTAACTTTACTATAGTGTACTGTACTATAACTGTACTATAGTGCTTGTACTGTACGTACTATACTGTACTATCTGTCTGTACTGTACTGTAAACTGTACTATATTATACTGTACTGTACTATACTATAGTGTCTGTACTTATACTGTACTGTACTGTACTGTACTGTCGTTTTTAGAATTTTTTTTTGGGGGGGGGGGGGGGGGGGTTTTTTTTTTGGGTTTGGTCTATATTATACTGTACTGTACTATACTATAGTGTACTGTACTATACTGTACTGTACTATACTGTCTATACTGTACTGTACTGTACTATACTGTACTGTACTGTACTTGTAGCTATACTGTACTATACTGTACTATACTGTACTATACTGTACTATACTGTAACTATACTGTACTATACTGTACATACTGTACTATAGTTTTTACTGTACTATACTGTAGCTATACTGTACTATAACTGTAACTATACTGTCTCTACTGTACTGTACTGTACTGTACTGTCTGTACTGTACTGGTACTATACTATACTGTACTATACTGGTACTATATGTACTATACTGTACTGTCTGTACTGTACTGTACTGCACTATACTGTACTGTTCTATACATAGTGTACTATACTATACTGTACTGTACTAATAATGTACTATACTATACTATACTGTACTAATATATACTATCTGACTGACTGTAACTATACTGGACTGTACTATACTATATGTACTGTACGATACTGTGCTATATTATACTGTACTATACTGGAGCTATACTATACATACTGTACTGTACTGTAACTATACTGTACGTACTGTATATAGTGGACTGTACTGTATCTATAGTGTAACTGTAACTATAACTAGACTTGTACTCTACTGTACTAAGTGTAATATACTGTACTTACTATACTATACTGAGCATACTAATACTGTACTATAGTGTACTATACTATACTGTACTATCTTACGGTATCTATACATCTGTACTGTACTATACTATACTGTACTATACTGTACTATACTGTACTATACTATACTGTACTATACTGTACATACTGTACTATACTGTACTATACATACTGTACAACTGTACTATACTGTGCTATAACTATAACTGTAACTGTACTGTACTATACTGTCTATACTGTACTGTACTATATTCTGTACTATATTATACTATAGTGTACGTACTATAACTGTACTGTACTATAATATACTGTACTATACTATACTAATACTAGACGAGCTATACTGTACTATATATCCTATAGTGTCTGTAACATCTGTACTGTACTATCCAACTGTACTGTACTATATCTATACTGTACTATACTGTACTGTACTGTACTGGTACTGTACGGTACTATACTGTACTGTACTGTACTGTACTGTACTGTACTATACTGTTCTATACGGACTATACTGTACATACTATACTGTACTATACTATACTGTACTAATACTATACTGTACCATACTATACGGTAACTATAATATACTATACTGTACGGTACTGTACTTACTGTACTATACTTTACTATACTGTACTATACTGTACTATACTGTACTATATTATACTATATTGTACTGTACTATACTGTACTTCTGATCTGTCACTCACCTTTGTGTTTTTCCCAAGCAAGCCTCATTAACAGCTAGAGATCCCGAATGCCTATTAAAATGACAAAAGTCCCCTTTGACCGAACAATAACCGTACAGGAACATAACATAAAAGTGAGAGGCACATATCAGTGTGGGGACTGTAGCTTCTGTACCCCGATGTAACAGACTGATCATGTTTGGGAAAGTGACCACACAGTAAGGTAGACATTAAGAAAATACATAAATTGTAAGACAGAAACGTCATATACTGACTAACATTCCCTTGCCCTGAAATGTTTATCGGCAGAAACTCCACCATTACGAGGAGCCACTCCAGACACATAACCCATGTGAGACTAGCTAGTAGAGACAAAAGTGACAATAAAACATTGACATCGGTGGCTTTTTTTTACTGGCTGTCAAATGTTAATTAGTCAGTTCACTAATTGTTAATTAATGGGCTCGATCACTACCCTTGAATGGGACAGTTTCAACCTTCACCAAAGGGGGTAATCACTGGCTAAAATAATGTGTGATATTGACTTGTGAATTTTATATATTATATATAATAGAAAGAGCATTAAATGTAGGATACTACTTTTTAATATTTTGCATATTGATCTTTATTGGTGCACAAGATGCCAGCCCCTTCGTCACTTTCAACTAGGAGCCACGTTAGGATTAGGCCCCAATGGGCCAGATAAGCGCATAATTATCTCCAATATTCCTGGTGATTGGGCACTTGTGTCCTCACTGTATTAATACTTGTCTTATTGGGGTTACGCTCCTGCATTCTTCCTTCCGATGAAAGAATCCATCCCAAAGTACATGCCCTAATTATATCCCGGCTAGACTACTGCAGACTCCGTGTGGCTTACCAACAACACCTGGCACCACTTCAATCCATCCAAACTCCACTACCCGCTCATTTTATTTCTCTAACTCGCTTCTCTAATGACTCTCCTTTCTGTCAGTCACTCCACTGGTTACCCTCCACACAGGATCCAATTCAAACGCTTACCTATCCTACAAAGCACTATCCAACACAGCCTCCATATATCTCACCCTACTAATAAAGCACTATCCAACACACTCTCCATATTTCTCACCCTAACTATAAAGCAAACTATCCAACACAGCCCTCCATATATCTCACCCTATCCTATAAAGCACTATCCAACACAGCCCTCCATATACTCACCCTATCCTATAACCACTATCCAACAAACTCAACAGCCCCCCCATATTCTCACCTATCCTATAAAGCACTATCCAACACATCCCCTCCATATATCTCCCTATCCTATAAAGCACTATCCAACACAGCCCGTCCATATATCTCACTCTATCCTATAAGCAATCCAACACAGCCCCTCATTATCTCACCCTATCCTATAAACCTATCCAACACAGCCCCTCCATAATCCCCACCCTACCTATAAAGCACTATCCAACACAGCCCTCATATATCTCACCCTATCCTATAAAGCACTATCCACACGCCCTCCATATATCTCACCCTATCCTAATAAAGCCTATCCAACAGCAGCCCTCATATATCTACTCTATCCTATAAAGCACATCCAACACGCCCCTCCATATATCGCACCCTATCCTATAAAGCACTATCCAACACATCCCCTCATATTTTATCCCACCCTATCCTATCAAGCACTATCCAACACAGCCCTCCATATATCTCACCCTATCTATAACGCACTATCCACCACAGCCCGCCATATATCTCCCTATCCTATACAGCACTATCCAACACATCCCTCCCATATATCTCACCCTATCCTATAAAGCACTATCCAACACGCCCTCCATATATCCTCACCATCCTATAAAGCAACTATCCAACACGAGCCCCCCGTATATCTCACCCTATCCTATAAAGCACTATCCATCACAGCCCCTCCATATATCTCACCCTATCCTCTAGCACTTCCCACACAGCCCTCCATATACTCACCCTCATCCTATAAAGCCTATCCAACCCAGCCCCTCCATCCATCTCCACCCTATCCGATAAAGCACTATCCAACACAGCCATCCATATATCTCACCCTATCCTATAAAGCACTATCCAACCCAGCCCCTCATATATCTTCACCCTATCCTATAAGCACATCCAACACAGCCCCCCATATATCTCACCCTATCCTATAAGCACTATCCCAACACAGCCCCCTCCATATATCTCACCCTATTCCTATAAGCCATATCCAACACAGCCCTCCATATATCCACCCTCTCTATAAATCACTATCCAACACAGCCCTCCATATATCTCCCCGCTCTCCTATAAAGCACTATCCAACACAGACCCTCCAATATCTCACCCTACCTATAAAGCACTATCCAACACAGCCCCTCCATATATCTCTCACCCTATCCTATAAGCACTATCCACACAGCCCTCCGTATATCTCACCCTATTCCTTAAAGCATATCCAACCAGCCCTCCCTATATTCTCACCCTCTCCTATAAAGCAATATCCAACACAGCCCTCCATATATCTCCCCTATCCTATAAGCACTATCCAACACAGACCCTCCATCTATCTCACCCTACCCTATAAAGCACTATCCAACACAGCCCTCCATATACTCCCTATCCTATAAAGCACTATCCAACACAGCCCCTCCTACATCTCACCCTATCCTATAAAGCACTTCCAACACGCCTCCATATATCTCACCCTATCCTATAAAGCACTATCCAACCAGCCCTCCTATATCCACCTTATCCTATAAATCACTATCCACCACAGCCCTCCTATATCTCACCCTTAATCCTATAAAGCACTATCCCACAGCCCCTCCCATATATTCTCACCTTATCCTTAAAGCACTATCCACACAGCCCCTCCATATATCTCAACCTATCCTATAAACACTATCCAACACAGCCCTCATATATCTCACCTATCCTATAAAGCACTATCCAACACAGCCTCCATATATCTTCTCCCTATCCTATAAAGCACTATCCCAACACATCCCTCCATATATCTCACCCTATCCTATAAAGGCACTACCAACACAGCCCCTCCATATATCTCACCCGATCCGATAAAGCCCTATCCAACCCAAGCCCCTCATATATCTCGAGCTGATCTACCATCCCAGGCGCAACTCCGCTCCCCATACGATACCCTCCTCTCATCCACCTGGTCACCTCGTCCATGCCGGATTCAGGACTTTACTCGTGCTGCCTCTCTGCTCTGGATCTTTCCTCTGTCTTCCGTCAACTCACCATCCGTTAACACCTCAAACGTAACCTTAAAACCCACCTCTTTATGCACCAATATAACCTGGCCTAGACATTACCCCTACTACCCCATATGATCCAACTGCCTTTCACGCTCCACTGCCAATCTATTACAGCCTACCGATTCCCGTCACCTTGTCTCACCCCATTCCTCTAGACTGTAGTCTCTTTGGGCAGGGTCCTCTCTCTCTATTTATCATGGGGTATTGCTGTAAGAAACTCCTCACTCTGTTTTTACGTATATTTGTATGACCTGTGTATGTTATATTGTATGACTTGTATAACATGTATTAAATATATGTAATGTATGACCATATTAGTTAGTAGAGTAATTGTACGTGTTAGCCATAGATAAAAGGTGAAGACAATCTGTGGATATAAAATATACCCTGTATTCCAGTGTCCGGGAAGAAGCCTAGTGCTTGAAGCTTGCATTTTTTCAATCAGTTTAGTAGCCAATAAAAGGTATTAACTTTATATCCAAATTTATGACTAATGTAATTTTTAAAGTGCCACGGACAGATTGCCTGGCGCTATAACAATCAATATTTACACACTGTCTTCTTTGTTATACTAGGGTACCCTTACTGTCTCGTATCATTAAACTATGGGTAACCCTAGGTCTCGATGGGTCATGTGGTTGTATACTAGTGGTACCTACATATGTCTGTATGGTTATACTAAGTGGGTACCTACATATGCCTGGTATGGGTTATACATTGGGGTACCTACTATGTCCTGGTTATGGTTATACTAGTGGGTACCTACACTATGTCTGGTATGGTTTACTAGTGGTACCTACATATGTCTTATGGTTCTAGTGGGTACCCTACTATGTCGGTATGGTTTATCTACTAGTGGGTACCCTACATAATGTCTTGGTTGGTTATACCATGGGTACCTACTATGTTCTGGTAATTGGTTATACTAGTGGGTACTAGGCTCATACGTTGGACGTGCCGTATGGTATAACTTGGGTACCTACTATGTCTGGTTGGTTATACTAGTGGGTACCTACATATGTCCTGGTATATCGGTATATATGTCGTATCTAGTGGGTACCTAATAGTGCTGGTATTGTTACTACTAGTGGGTACTCATATGTCTGGTATGTTATACTAGTGGGTACCTACCTCTGTCTGTTGTCAGTGGGTATACATAGTGGTACAAGTAAACGTGGGTACCCTACATATGTCTGGTATGGTTATACTAGTGGTAACCCTACATATGTCCTGTATGGTATACTAGTGGGTACCATACATATGTCTGTATGGTTTATATATGTGTAACCATACATATGTCCTGGTATGGGTTTTATACTAAGTGGGGTACCTACATATTTCTGGTTGGTTATACTATGGGTACCTACATATGTCTGATGGTCTGTACCGTATATGTCGTAACTGTTTGGTACTACAGTTGGGTTATACTATCGATACCCATATGTCTCGTATCGTTAAACTAGTGGGTACCTACATACTGGTTATATAAGTAGAGTACCTACATATGTCTCAATCGTTAACTATGTGGGATACCTACATATGGTTATTCTAGTGGGTACCCTACATATGGTCTCATTCTATTTAACTACATAGGTGTGTGGGACCTAATATGGTTTATGCTAGTGGGTACCTACCTATGGTTATGCTAGTGGTTACCTACATTATGGTTAGCTAGTGGTACCTAGATGGTTATACTAGTGGGTACCTACATATGGTTTATACTAGTGGTACCTACATATGGTTATGCTAGTGAGGTACCTACTATGGTTACTAGGTTGGGTACCCTACATATGTGTTATTACTAGTGGGTACCTACATAGTAATATGCCTATTGGGTCCTTACATATGGGTTATGCTAGGTTGTGCCTACATATGGTTTATGCTAGTGGGTACTCATATCGATGTATGACAGTGGTGTACCTACATATGGTTTAGCATGGATTACCTACATATGGTTTATGCTAGTGTGTACCTCCATATGGTTATATATGGGTACCTACAGTGGTTATTCTAGTGGTACCTACATATGGTATTATGCTGTGGGGTACCTACAAGTGGTTTATGCTAGTGGTACCTACTATGGTTATGCTAGTGGCTCAATGATTATTCGTGGGTACTACGATATGGTTCTGCTAGTGGGGTACGCTACATATGGTGTAATGCTAGTGGTACCTACATATGGTTATGCTAGTGGGTAGCCTACTGGCTGTGGCCTAACATATGGTTTATGCTATGGTCTACAAGTACTATGTAACTACATATGGTTTGCATGTGGTACCTACATATGGTTTATGCTAGTGGGTTACCTACATATGGTTATAACTAGTAGGTACCTACATATGGTTATAACTAGTAGGTACCTACATATGGTAATAATATAGCGGGTACCTACAATATGTCTGGATATAAAGGTTAATAACACTAAAAAGTATGTACCTCATATGTCCTCCCGTATCATTAAGCTAGTAGTGTACCTACATATTAAGTTAATACTAAGTAGCAGTACGCACTATGGTTATCCTGTAGGGTACCTACATATGGTTATACTAGTAGGTACCATACATATTCTTCGATCAGTAAACTAGTAGGTACCTACATATGGTTATAACCTAGTTAGGTACCTACATAGGTTAGTAGTATCTTGGGTTATAGGTACCTACCTATGGTTATACTAGTAGGTACCTACATATGGTTATACTAGTAGGTAACTACATATGGTTTATACTAGTAGGTCCCATTGGTCCTATACTATCGTGTCTGGTATGTTATACTAGTAGGTACCTAACATATGTCTCGTATCTTAAACTAGTAGTGAGCCCTACATATGGTTTATACTATAGGTACCCTACATATGTTATACTAGTAGGTACCTACATATGGTTATACTAGTAGGTACCCTACATAGTCCTCGTCGATTAACTAGTTACTCCTATGGTAACTAGTAGGTACCTACCAATATGGTTATAACTAGTAGGTGACTACATATGGTTATACTAGTAGGTAACCACACTGGTTATAACTAGTAGGTACCTACATATGGCTTTATAACTAGTAGGTACCTAGCATATGGTTATACTAATTGGTTACCTACATATGGTTTCTATATACCATAGGGTACGAGCACATATGTTTTACTAGTAGGTAACCTACATACTGGTTTATACTAGTAGGTACCTACATATGGGTTTACTTGTAGGTACCTACATATGGTTATACTATAGGTACCTACATATGGTTATACCTAGTAGGGCTACATCTAGCTATATGGTTCTATAGCTACATGTGATCTTGACCTACAATATGGGTTATCTAGATGGTACCTACATAAGTTGGGGGTTTATACTAGTAGGTTCCTACATATGGTTATACTAGTAGGTACCTACATATGGTTATACTAGTAGGTACCTACATATGGTTATCTATTAGGTACCTACATATGGTTTATACTAGTAGGTACCTAATTGGTTTATACTAGTAGTACCTACATTGGTTATACTAGTAGGTACCTACTATGGTTATACTAAGTACTACATATGGTTATACAGTAGGTACCTACATGGTTATACTAGTAGGTACCTACATATGTTATACTATTAGGTACTACATATGGTTATACTACATAGTATAGGGGTTTTTTACCTACATATGGTTATACTAGTAGGTACCTACATATGGTTATAACTAGTGGTCCCTACATAGGTTGATACTAGTAGGTACCTACATTAGGTTAATACTAAAGTAGGTGGACTCCTACATATGGTTTATCTAGTAGGTACCTACATTGGTTATACTAGTAGGTACCTACATATGGTATCTATTAGGTACCTACATTGGTTATACTAGTAGGTACCCACATATGGTTATACTAGTAGGTCCTACATATGGTTAACTAGTAGGTACTACATATGGTTATACTTAGCCTATAGTTATTAGGTACCTACATATGGTTATACTAGAGGTACCTACATATGGTTATACTTAGTAGGTAGCTATATATACACTTGTCAGTAAAACCGTTTTTCTACAAATAAAAAAAAAAATCACAAAATGAAATTTTTTGTACCTTTTTAAAACATATTTCACCAAAAATCCAGTAAACTCTCCAGAAAAGTTACAAAGGTCTTATCTTTTTTAATATATATTGTTTTCTAATAAATTATAAATATCTGGTAAAACCATGCTGACCAATCCAAACTGGCTGGTACTGAAAGAGTTAATGAATCTCAAGCAGGGAATGCTGGGAGTATACGTTTCAAAATTCTGGAGAGCCAAACACCCATAGACTATCATAGATGAGATATGGTCCACCCTTTAAACTAACTTTGTGCCATTATATAGTTCTTGGTCCCCCAGCCCCAACCGCATTACTATTATAGCAAGAAAGTCCCCCGATCTTTACTTACCTCTCTCGCACAATCCCGGCCCTCTGCTTGCATATAACTGCAGTGTAGAATGAAGGAGAGAGGTAAGTAAAGATCGGGGGACTTTCTTGCTATGATAGTAATGCGGTTGGGGCTGGGGGACCAAGAACTATATAATGGCAAAGGAGTTAAATGCTAGGGGGAGGGAGACCAAATCGGGAGGGGAGGGCTCTTCTGTGCATGGAAAAATTCTCCCGGAGGGGAGACAGGAGGCAGAGTCCTATATGGACCTGTACTACTAGTGGCCAGTTTTTGGGACTTTGTCAGGTAAGGATTTTATTACACTACAGATTGGGGCCAGTAGTGGGGGGGGGGGGGGGGATTTATAGTTTTGGGGGTGCCCTTTAACTATTCCTGACCAGATATTGGTAACTGTTAATTCTTCCCTGCCGACTACAAGGCCTTAAAGGGGAAGTTCAGTGTAAATCCATATAATTTTCAGAATAAAGAGCAGTATTTTACCATCCCAATGACCTTAACCTGCCCATTCACCATTGTGTCTGTGTATAAATAAATGCAACCGAAATACTGACTTCCTGTTTGCAGGACCCCTAATAGAAACCGTTATGGTCTTGCCCTTGACCCAGAGATCTGAGCATGTGACCCATCCAACAGCCAATCAGTAGAAATTACTGTTACTGTCCCTTTAAAGGACACTACACTAAAAAAAATGACTTTCCCTCATCTTAAAGGATAACCATTGCCTCAATGCATTTTTTTTATTGCTTAAAAAAAAGAATAAAGGTATGCAGCCCTTCCCATACATTTTCCCGGCTTGAAGCCTTCAATTAGCCATGCTGTGAAGGGGGATTTCAGCTGCTGGAAGTGTGGACATGTAATGGGGGTGATATTTTTTTTATATTGTTGTCCTATAATCTATAAATAAACACATATAATTAGCACTTATTCTGGGGTATGTGTTTCTGCATGTTTTGCTCAGGAGCAGTATTCCCCCTCCCTTTTAACCACTCCCACTTCCATCTGACCTGACTTTTTTTCCCCCCACAAAACTGTCAAAACTGCACACAGCCTTCCATCTGTCAAAACTCTTGTCACCATTCCAGCTACAGTAAAACTGCTCACAGAAGAATAGTTTATGAAGGAATTTAATTGACAGCTGTCATTCAGATTAGATATCTAAAAAAAAAAAGGGGTAGATCAATAAAAAAATGGAGCAGTGATAGTTGGAAAGAACTATAGTTTCCAGTAATGGGCAATTTAAAATAACTTTTCAGTATACATGCCCTTTAAAAGGACAAATCCACCATCATAATGACATCTTTTAGAAAGCATGTTGAGACATCCTATCTTGTCCTCTATAATCATTAACGTATGTCTGTTATCACCTTGGATGCCTCGTGGAAACTAAGGGATAGTATGTGAATGGCTAGATTTGTTCACGCTCCCTCCCTTCAGTAATTAAAGGGTATCTCCACTCGTATTTTGAAGATTTGGTAATCCAGTTCTATTGAAGAACGGGATCAAGTAAATAACTTTCCAAATCCCAAAAATGCATTAGAAACCTGAAATAACTAAGACTCATTTGAAATCCTGCACAGTCTCTGTTCTATGTTCTTCTTCCTGTTCGAAACTGTCAGTCATGGATATGTCTGTGAATCTCACAGCCAAGAGCAGATTCGTTGTTCTCCAAACTTTCTGCACTCTGAGGCATGTGGCAGCTCAGAACCAGCTGCCACTTAAGGGTACTCCAATCCAATTTGAAGATTTGGTAATCCGTTCGTATTGAGAACGGGAGGTAAAGGAGCTTGCCTTACCTTTCAGTTTCAAAGAACAAACAGGAGCCAGGAGACAAGGTAAGAAAACTTTACCGCATCCCGCTCGCCCCCGGGCGTGTAGGCGAACAGGTTCCTACGCACCTTGTCTTCATACTGTTCGCATAGATCGCGCATAGCGCATAGAGACAGGTCCGAGGCCCCGACCTGTCAACTATCGCGCGGGGGGGGGGGCGACGCGAGCGGTAAGTTCTCTTACCGTCTCTCCTGGCTCCTGGTGTTCTGTATGATAGAAATGAAGGAAAGTAGCAACAGCTCCTTTACGATTGCACTGAGTGTGGTAAATGTTTTGCCAAAGAGCAAAACTTCGTTTTCATCAAAGAACTCACACTGGAGGAAGAGAAAAACCTTTTTCTTGTCATTTTTGTGGGAAATGTTATATTGACACATCACATCTTCGTAGGCATTGCAAGAGTCATACAGGTTTTAATCATAAAGGGCAAGTCCACCTCTCAAATAAAAAATTGGATATAGGTAAATAACCTTCCAAATCCCAAAACTGCAGTTAGAAACCTGAAATAAATAAGACTAATTTGAAATCCTGCACAGTATCCTGTTCTCTGTTTCTTCTTCCTGTTAGAAACTGTCAGTCATGGATATGTCTGTTAATATCACAAGCCAAGAGCAGATTGTTTTCTCCACTTTTCTACTTGAGCATGTGCAAGCTCTAACCAGCTCCACTTAAAGGGTATCTCCACTCATATTTGAAGATTTGGTAATCCAGTTCTTATGAAGAACGGGAGTAAGGAGCTGTGGCCTACTTCAGTTCTTCAATAGAACAAAACAGGAGCCAGGAGACAAGGTAAGAAACTTACCCGCTCGCTCGCTCACCCCGGCGTGTAGTCGACAGGTCCTGACGCACTTGTCTTCTATGCGCATAGATCGCGCATGCGCCATAGAAGACAAGTCCGTCGGGACTGTCAGACTACGCGCCGGGGGCGTGGGGGAGCGAGGAGCGGGTAAGTTCTTTACCGTCTCTCCTGGCTCTGTGTGTTCTGTGAAGAACTGAAGGTAAGGCAAGGCCCTTTACGTCCGTTCTTCAATAGAACTGGATTACCAATCTTCAAAATACGAGTGGAGATACCCTTTAATTATGAAGGGAGGGGGAGCGTGAACAAATCATGCCATTACACATACTATCCTTAGTTTCCACGAGGCATCAAGGTGATAACAGACATACGTTAAGGATTTAGGGACAAGATAGGATGTCTCAACATGCTTTCTAAAGATTGTCATTATGATGGTGGATTTGTCCTTTTAAAGGGCAGTAATATGAAAAGTTATTTTAAATTGCCCATTTGGAAACTATAGTTCTTCACAACTATCACTGACTCCATTTTTATTGATCTAACCCCTTTTTTTTTTAGATACTTAATTCTGAATGACAGCTGTCAATAATTCCTTCATAAACTATTCTTTGTGAGCACGTTTTACTGTAGCGGTGGAATGTGACAGAGTTTGCGAGATGAAGGCGGGTGTGCCAGTTTTGACAGTTTGTGGGGGGAAAAAAAGTCCGGTCAGATGGGAAGTGGGAGTGGTTAAAAGGGAGGGGGAATACTGCTCCTGAGCAAAACATGCAGAAGAAACAAATACCCCAGAATAAGTGCTAATTATATGTGTTTATTTATAGATTATAGGACAACATATTAAAAAAAAATATCCACCCCCATACATGTCCCACTTCACAGCTGAATCCCCTTCACAGCATGGCTAATTGAAGGTTCAGCAGGGAAAATGTATGGGAAGGGCTGCATACCTTATTCTTTTTTTTAAGCAATAAAAAAAATGCATTGAGGCAATGTTATCCTTTAAGATGAGGGAAAGGCATTTTTTTTTAGGTTGTAGTGTCCTTAAAGGAGCAGTAACAGTAATTTTACTGATTGGCTGGGTTGGATGGGTCACATGCTCAGATCTGGGGCAAGGGCAAGACATAACGGTTTCTATTAGGGGTCTGCCAACAGGAAGTCAGTATTTCGGTTGCATTTATTTATACACAGAACAATGGTGAATGGGCAGGTTAAGGTCATTGGGATGGTAAAATACTGCTCTTTATTCTGAAAAGTTATATGGATTTACAAGAACTTCCCCTTTAAGGCCCTTGTTATCGGTCAGGGAAGAATAACAGTTACCAATATTCTGGTCAGGAATAGTTAAAGGGCACCCCCAAAACTATAAATCCCCCCCCCCCCCACTACTGGCCCCAATCTGTAGTGTTAATAAAATCCTTACTGACCAAAGTCCCAAAACTGGCCACTAGTAGTACAGGTCCATATAGGACTCTGCCTCTGTCTCCCCTCCGGGAGAATTTTCCATGCACAGAAGAGCCCTCCCCCCCCGATTTGGTCTCCCTCCCCCTAGAATTTAACTGCTTGCCATTATAGTTCTTGGTCCCCAGCCCAACCGCCATTACTATATAGCAAGAAAGTCCCCCGATCTTACTACCTCTCTCCTTCTTCTACACTGCAGTTCATGCAAGCAGAGGGCCGGGACTTGTGCGAGCGAGAGAGAGGTAAGTAAAGATCGGGGGACTTCTTGCTAAATAGTAATGCGGTTGGGCTGGGGGACCAAGAACTATATAATGGCACAAAGTTAGTTTAAAGGGTGGACATATCCATCTATGATAGTTATGGGTTGTTTGGCTTGCCAGATATTGAAACGTATAAATCCCCGCATTCCCTGGCTTGAGATTCATTAACTCTTTCCAGTCAAGCCAGTTTTGTGATTGGTCAGCATTGTTTTACCAGAATATTTAATATTTATTAGAAAACATCATATATATTAAAAAAGATAAACTTTGTAACTTTTCTGGAGAGTTTACTGGATTTTTGGTGAAATATTTTAAAAAGGTACAAAAAAAATTTCATTTGTGATTTTTTTTTTTTATTTGTAGAAAGTACACGTGTATATTACTACAAGTATAACAATGTAGGCCATACTAGTTATACAATAGTAGACCTACTAAGTATAAACCATATGCTAGGTAGGCCTACTAGTACCTATGTAGGTACCTACTAGGAACATATGTAGGTACCTACTAGATAACCATATGTAGGTCCTACTAGTATAACCATATGTAGGTACCTATATAACCATATGTATGGTACCTACTAGTATAACCATATGTAGGTACTACAGTACCGGTACTACTAGTATAACCATATGTAGGTACCTACTAGTATAACCATAGTAGGTACCACTAGTTACTACGACAATAGTATAACAGTGTAGTACCTACAGTAACATATTGTAAGGGACCTACTAGTATGAACCATATGTAGGTACTACTAGTATAACCCATATGTAGGTGACACTACTAGTATAACCATATGTAGGTACCGGTACCTACTAGTTAACCATATGTAGGTACCTACTAGTATAACCATATGTGGTACCTACTAGTTAACCATAGTAGTACCTACTAGTATTACACATATGTAGGTACCTACATAGTATAACCATATTGTAGTACTACTAGTATAACCATATGTAGGTACCTACTAGTTAACCATATGTAGGTACTACAGTATATAAACCATATGTACGAATACTAGTATAACCAGTATGTAGGAACCTACTAGTATAACCATAGGTAAGGTACCTACTAGGAACTTGTAGGTACCTACTATGAATCCATTGGTAACCTAAAACTAGTATAACATTATGTAGGTACCTACTACATATGTAGGCATTATAACCATATGTAGGTTACCTACGAAGTATAACCTATGTAGGTACCTACTAGTTAATAGTATACCACTAAGTTACCATAGGTACCTACTAAGTCTAAACCTATGTAGGTACCTATAGTTATAAACCATATGTAGGACCTACTAGTATAACCTATGTAGGTACTACTAGTATAAACATTATGTAGGTACCTACTAGTATAACCATATGTAGGTACCTACTAGTATAACCTATTGGTATAGTAGGAACCAATGTATACCTCTAGTTTAATGGTTACGAGACATAGTAGGTACCACTTAGTATAACCATATTGTAGGTACCTACTAGATAACCATATGTAGGTACTACTGTATAACCATATGTAGGTACCTAATAGTTAATGATTACGGAGACATGATGCTAGCGTACTACTAGTATAACCATACCAGACATAGTAGGTCCAGGCTACCATACTGTAGGTACCTATTAGGTATAACCATATCTAGGTACCTAACAATAGTATACCATAGTAGCATAGTAGGTACCTACTAGTATAACCATAGTGTAGGTACCTAATAGTATAACCATATCGAGGTAACCTACTAGATAACCATATGTAGTACCTGACTACGTTACATGAACGTAAGACATATGTATAGGTACCTACTAGTATAACCATATGTAGGTTACCTACTAGTATAACCTAGTAGGTACCACTAGTATAACCATATGTAGGTACCTAAGCTTAATGAACGAGGACATATGTAGGTACCTACTAGTTAAACATACCAGACATATGTAGGGTACCGCTAGTATAACCATATGTAGGTCCACTACTAGTATAACCTATGTAGGTACCTACTAGTATAACATGAGTAACAGATGACTATGGGTACCCACTAGCATGAACCATATGTAGGTACCCCACTAGCATTGAACCATATGTAGGTACCCAGTAGCATAAAACCATATGTAGGTGGTACCCACTAGCATAACATATGTAGGTACCCACTAGCAAACGTATGTAGGTACCACTAGCATAAACATTATGTAGGCTACCCATAGCATAACCATAAGTCATAGATACTTAGGTTACCCACTAGCATAATCATATGTAGGTACCCACTAGCATAACCTGAGTCATGCATGTTAACCACTAGCGTAACAGTACCACAGACATAACCATATGTAGGTACCCACTAGACAAAACCATATGTAGGTAGACCCACTAGATTAACCATATGTAGGTAACCCATAGCATAACCATAGTAGGTACCCACTAGCATAACCATATGTAGGTACCCACTAGCATAATTTCATATGTAGGTACCCCTATAACTAGTAGGACCATGTAATGTAGTACCACTAGCATAACCATATGTAGGCATGTTACACGCATATGAGTACCCACTAAAACCATATGTAGAGGTACCCACAGATAACCATATGTAGGTACCACTAGTCATAACCATATGTAGGTACCCACTAGACATAACCATATGTAGGTACGGCCCCACAGCATTAACCATATGTAGGTACCCACTAGCATAACCATAGGTAGGTACCCACTGCATAACCAATGTAGGTACCCACTAGTTAATGAGACACTATGTAGGCTACCCACTAGGCTATAACCAGTATGTAGGTACCCACAGTTTAATCGATATGAGAACATATGTAGGTAGCTACTAGTATAACCATATGTAGGTACCCAGGAGTTACGATGACGGACATATGTAGGTACCCACTAGATCCATACACAGACATATGATAGGACTACCCACTAGTCTTGAACGCATACAGACATATGTCGGTACACCACTAGTATAACCATTAACCAGACATATTAGGTACCCCACTAGTATAACACATACCAGGACAAGTATGTAGGTACCGCAAGTATACACCATACCAGACATATGTAGGTTACCCCACTAGTATAAACATACCAGAATATGTAGGTACCCACTAAGTATAACCATACCAGAAATTGTAGGTTACCCACTAGCGTAGATAACCATTACCAGACATATGTAGGTACCCCTAGGTATAAACATACAGACATAGTGGTACCCATAGTATAAACCATACAAGACATATGTAGGTACCCACTAGATAACACATACCAGAATATGTAGGTACCCACTAGTATAACCATACCAGACATATGTAGGCCCTAGGATCTCAACATTTGTACCCAATAGTATAACCATACCAGACATAATTAGGTACCCCTAGTATAACATACAGACATATGTAGGTACCACACTGAGTATAAACCATACCAGACAGATGTTAGGTACCCAACTAGATAACATACCAGACAAGTAGGTACCACTAGTAGAACCCATACCAGACATATGTAGGTGACCCACGTAGTATAACCATACAGACATATGTAGGTACCCACTAGTATAAACCATACCAGACAATGTAAGGTAACCACTAGTATAACCATACCGACATATGTAGGTACCTATCCAACAATAGTGTACCACTTATAACCAGTACCAGACATAGTGTAGGTACCCACTAGTATAACCATACCAGACATATTGTGGTACCCCTCAGTATAACCCTATGTAGGTACCCACTAGTTTAATGATACGAGACATAGTAGGTACCCACTAGTATAACAATAACAGACATGTGTATTTAATAGTAGTATTGATGTATATGCGCCAGCATTCTTCCGTTGCACTTTAAAATTACCCATAGTATACATCTGGATATAAAGTAATACCTTTATGGGACTAACAAAAATGATTGAAAATGCAAGCTTTCCAAGCACTAGGCTTCTTCCCTCGGACCATGGACGAAGTGTATTACTTTATATCAAGATTGTCTTCACTTTTACTATGGCAACACGGTACCAATCTATTACATACTATGGTAATACATTAACATAAAAATGGTATACATGTTATACAGAAGTCAACATTAACATACACAGGTCATTACATAAAATAAGTACAACAAGGAGTGAGGAGTTTCTACAGCAATAGCGTGATAAAATAGGAGTGAGATGACCCTGCCCAAAGAGCTGACAGTGAAGGATTGGGGTGAGACAAGGGGACGGGGAACCAGTAGGGTTTGGTTGTAAATAGATTGGCAGTGGGGCGTGAAAGGCAGTTGGATCAGTATTGGGTAGTAAGGGGGGTAATGTCTAGGCCAGGTTATATGGGCCTAAAAGAGGGGGTTTAAGGTTACGTTTGAACGTGTTAACGGATAGGGTGAGTTGAGGACAGACGAGGAAGATCAGAGCAGAGAGGGGAGCACGAGTAACAGGTGTAAATGTCCTGATACGGGCAGGGGAAGAGGTGACAAGGGGGATGAGAGTAGGGTATCGTATGGGGGAGGGGGAGGTTGCGCATGGGATGGGTAGATCAGCTCTGGAGAATATGAAGGGGGCTGTGTTGGATAGTTGCTTTATAGGATAGGGTGAGATAATGTTTGAGGGCTGTGTTTGGATAGTGCTTAGTAGGATAGGGTGAGACTATATGGAGGGCGGTGTTGGATAGTGCTTTATATGGATAGGGAGGATATTAGGGAGGCTGTGTTGGATAGTGCTTTATAGGATAGGGAAGTGAGATATATGGAGGGGTTGCTGTGTTGGATAGTTGACTTTATAGGTAGGGTGAGATATCTGGAGGGGCTGTGTGGAGTGCTCTTTTATAGGATAAGGTGGAGATATATGGAGGGCTGTGTGTTGGATAGTGCTTTAAGGATAGGGGAGATCATATGAAGGGGTGTGTTGAGTAGTGTGCTTATAGGATAAGGTGAGATATCATGGCGGGGCTGTGTTGGATAGTGCTTATAGGAGTGAGGGTGAGATATTGGAGGGCTGTGTTGGATCAGTGCTTTTATAGGAAGAGATGTAGGTGGATGTATGGAGGGGATGGTGTTGGATAGTGCTTTATATAGGGAATAGGTGTGAGATATATGGAGGGGCGTTGGGTGTGTATAGATTGGATAGTGTTTAGTGCTTATAGGGTTGGGTTGAGATATATGGAGGGTCGTGTGTTGGATAGTGCTTTACTAGGAAGTGGGGGAGATATAGTGGGATGGTGTTGGGATAGTGCTTATAGGAGAGTGAGTGAGGAATATATGGAGGGGCTTTGTGAGATAGGCTTTATAGGATAGGGTGAGATATACGGGAGGGGCGTGTTGGATAGTGCTTATAGGATTGGGTGAGATAATGGAGGGGACTGTGTTGGACGTGCTTTATAGGGTAGGGTGGATTATGGAGGGTCTGGATGGATGGATAGTGGCTTTCTAGGAGGAGAGGGTGATGAGTATATGGAGGGCTTGTGTTGGATAGGGCTGTTATAGGAGAGGGTGAGATATATGGAGGCGATGTTTAGGGTGTTGGATAGTGACTTTATGGATAGGGTGAAGATAAATGGAGGGGCTGTGTTGGATATTAGTGGCTTTATTAGGATAGGGGTGGATATTATGGAGGGGATGTGCTTGGGATAGTGCTTTATAGGATTAGGGGAGATATATGGAGGGGCGTGTGTGGATAGTGCCCTTAAGGATAGGGGAGATATATGGATGGCTGTGTGCGATAGTGCCTTTATAGCATAGGGTGAGATGTATGCGATGGGGCTGTGTTGGATAGTGTTTATTAGGATAGGTGAGATATATGGAGGGCTGTTGGTGGTGGTTAGTGCTTTATAGGACTAGGTGAGATATATGGAGGGCTGTGATGGATAGTGCTTTATAGGATGGGGGAGATAACGGAGGGGCTGTGTGGATAGTGCCTTTATAGGATAGGGTGAGAGTGATATAGGGAGGGGTGTGGATAGTGCTTTGAGGATAGGGTGGGGGAAAATTAGATATATGGAGGGCTGTTGTTGGATAGTGCTTTATAGGATAGGGGTGAGATATATGGATGGGGCTGTGTTGGATAGTGGCTTTATAGGATAGGGTGAGATATTGGAGGGGCTGTGTTGGATGTGCTTTATAGGATAGGGTGGGAATATGGTAGGGGCTGGTTGGATAGTGCTTTATAGGATAGGGTGAGTCGAGATATATGGAGGGGCTGTGTTGGATCGTGCTTTATAGGATTAGAGTGAGATATATGGAGCTGGTTGGTTGGGATGTGCCTTTATAGGATAGGGTGAGAAATGAGATGGATAGGGGGGCTGTGTTGGATAGTGCTTTATAGGAAGGGTGAGATATATGGAGGGGCTGGTGTTGGATCAGTGCTTTATAGGATAGGTGGGGATAGAGGGGGGCTGGTTGGATAGGTGGCTGTATAGGATAGGGTGAGATATATGGAGGGGGCTGGTTGGATCGGGCTTTGATAGGATAGAGTGAGAATATGGAGGGCTGTGTTGGATAGTGCTAAGGTAGGTATGATATATGAGTGGGATAGGATGTGTTTGGATAGGCTTTATAGGATAGTGAGTATGGGGCTTGGGTGTGGATAGTGTTTATAGGATAGGTGAGATAGATAGGAGGGGCGTGTTGGATAGTGGTTTATAGATAGGTGAGTGGATTGGAACTCGGGGGCGTGTTGGATAGTGACTTTATAGGGATAGGGTGAGGATATATGGAGGGGTGGTGGATTAGTGCTTTAAGGAATAGGGTGAGAAATATGAGAGCTGTGTTGGATAGTCTTTTAGGATAGGGGTGAGATATATGGAGGGTGGAGCGCGTGTTGGATAGTGCTTTGTAGGGATAGGTAAGCAGTTTTGAAGTTGGATCCTTTTGTGATGATGGGTACCAGTGGAGTGACTGCAGAAAGGAGAGTCATTAGAGAAGCGAGTAGTAGAAGAAATAAATGGCAGGGGTAGTGGAGTTTAGGATGGATTGAAGTGGGTGCCAGGTTGTTGTTGGAAGCACACAGGAGTTGCAGTAGTCTGAGCCGGGCATCATATAATTAGGGCATGGACTTGGTGGGTTATTTCAATAGGAGGGAAGAATGCAGGAGAGTACCCCAATAAAGGACCAGTATATAAATACAGCTGATTACACAAGTGCCAATCACAGGAAATTGGAGATAATTATGCAAGCTTATCCTGGCCCATTGGGGCTTCATCTCGAACTGGCTCCTAGTTTGAAGTGACAAAGGGCTTGGACATTCTGTGCACAATAAAGCCTCAATATGCAAAATATCTAAAGTAGTATTATACATTAAATGCTCTTCGACTATATATATAATATATATAAAATTTCACAAAGTGCACATTATCACACTATTATTTAGCCCAGTGATTACCCCTTTGGTGAAGGTTGAAACTGTCCCATTCAAGGGTAAGTGATCCGAGACCATTATTAACAATTAGTGAACTGACTAATTAACATTTTGACAGCCCAGTAAACAAAAGCCCACACCGATGTGTTTATGTCACTTTTGTACTATAGCTAGTCTCACATGGGTTATGTGTCTGGGTGGTCCTCCGTAAAGGTGGAGTTTCTCGATAAACATTTCAGGGCAAGGGACATGTAGTCAGTATATGACGTTTCTGTCTTACAATTTAGTATTCTTATGTCATCTACGTGTGGCACTTCCCAAAACATGTCAGTCCTGTTACATCGGGGTACAAGAAGCTTACAGTCCCCACACTGTTATGCCTTCACTGTTTTATGTTATGTCCGGTATCGCTTCTTGGTCTGTCAAAGTGACTTTTTTGTCATTTAATAGGCATCTGGCTCTCTTAGCTGTTAACTGAGGCTGATTGGACACAAACTGTGAAGTGACAGGATCAGAAGTACAGTATAGTACAGTACACTATAGTATAATATATAAATATAGTACAGAGTATAGTACAGTATAGCTACAGATGATACAGTTATAGTACAGACAGTACTAGTATAGATATTATAGTACAGTAAGTATGGTACAGTATAGTATAGTTTTTTTTACCCCCCCCAGTATAGCATAGTTTACAGTATAGTATAGTACAGCCTATCGTACAGTATAGTAATACAGTTATAGTACAGTACGTACAGTACAGGATTACAGTACAGTATAGTAAGCTACAGTACAGTACAGTACAGACAGTTAGTACAGTATAGTATAGTACAGACAGTATAGATCATAGTACAGTACAGTATCGTACAGTACACTATAGTATAATTATAGTACAGTATAGCTACAGCTATAGTATAGCTATAGTATATGGTACATATATTATAGTACAGTTACAGTATGTACAGTACACATATAGTATAATATAGTACAGTATAGTAAGATACAGTATAGTTACAGTATAGTACAGTACAGCTAAGTATAGTATTAGCCCACAGTATAGTACCGTATAGTACAGTATAGTATAGTCCAGTATAGTACCAGTATAGTACAGATATGTACAGTATAGTATAGTACAGGTTATAGATACAGTGAGAGATACATGTATAGCTATGATACAGTACAGTATAGTATTAGTACAGTATAGTATAGTTACAGTATAGATAGTACCACTATAGTACAGTAGAGTAATCGCTACAGTATAGTATTAGTACAGTACAGTATAGTACACTATAGTACAGTATAGACAGTATAGTATAGAAGTACACTATAGTACAGTACAGTAATATATACAGTACAGTATTTCTTTTTTTTGTTTTTTTCCAGTATAGTACAGTTACCGTACAGTATAGTTAGTATCGTACAGTTATAGCTCACAGTAAATATGAGCACCGTATAGCTACAGATACAATATAGTATAGCTACAGAATACAGGATAGTACAGGACAGTTTACAGATAGACTATCGTATAGCTACAGTATAGTATAGGTAGACAGCTATAGGACAGTACCGTATAGTATAGTACAATATAGTATAGAACAGTACAGTATAGTGAAGTACAGCTTACAGTACAGTACAGTACAGTATTTTATAGTACAGCTAGCTACAGTATAGCTACAGTATAGTATAGTACAGTACAGTACAGTACAGTCACAGACTACATTACAGTACAGTTATAGTACAGTATAGATACAGTATAGCATTACAGTTATAGCTACAAGTATAGTACGTATCGTACCCAGTATAGTTACAGTATAGTACAGTATAGTACAGTATAGTACAGTATAGTACAGTATAGTACAGTATGTACAGTATAGCTACCGTTACAGTACAGTCAGTATAGTTTACAGTACAGTACAGTATAGTACAGTATAGCTACAGACAGTATAGTACAGTACACTATAGTATAGTACAGCTACAGTATAAATATAGTACAGTTTACAGATACAGTCGTCAGTATATAGCTACAGTACACTATAGTAAGTACAGTACAGATCAAAATACAGTACAGTTACAGCTCGTACCAGCTATAGTACCGTATAGTACAGTACAGTACAGTATAGTACAGTATAGATACAGTACATCTAGTACAGTATAGTACAGTATAGCTACAGTATAGTACAGTAGAGCTTACAGATAGTACAGTATAGCCCCTACAGTACACTATAGTACAGTAGTAGCCTACCATTAGCTTACAGCTATTACAGATAGCTACAGCTACAGTACAGTTACAGTATAGTTACAGTATAGCTACAGTATAGTATAGACAGTACAGTATATACAGTTACACTATAGTATAATATAGTACAGTATAGTACAGTATAGTATAGATAGTATAGACAGTCTAGTATCGTACAGTACAGTATAGTACAGTACTACTATAGTATAATTTAGCTACAGTATAGACAGTACACGTACAGTATAACAGTATAGCTACCAGTATAGTACAGACAGTACGGTATAGCCACAGAGTATAGCCCACACAGTATAAGTACAGATATAGTACAGTATAGGACAGTATTAGTACGATATGCTACAGTACCAGCTACAGTATGTATAGTCCAGTATAGTATCGTACCAGGATAGTTACGTACACTATAGTACAGTATAGTATAGTCAGTATAGAACACTATAGTACAGTGTAATAGTAAGTATAGCTATAGACAGTACACTAATAGTACAGCGTACAGCTACAGATATATGACAGACTTACAGGTACAGTATAGCCTACCAATATAATATAGCACAGTATAGTATAGCATAGTACAGCTATAGTATAGTAAGATATTAGTACAACATATATTTTACAGTATAGCTATAGTGACAGTATAGACACTATAGTAACCAAAGTATAGTACAAGTATATATAGTACAGTATAGTATAGTACAGCTTACCACTATAGTACAGTACAGTAAACACTACAGTACACTATGAGTACAGTACAGCCTACAGTTATAGTATTAGTATAGGTACAGATAATATAGCAAAGTAATAGTACAGTGGGAAAGCAGACACTATAAGTATAGTACAGTACAGATTATAGTACAGATCCAGATACAGTATAGTATAGCATAGATAGGACAGATAGGATAGTATAGTACAGTTAGTATAGTACGCTATAGCTACAGTACAGCTATAGGTATAAGTAGCAGTTATTAGTAAGAGTACACCTATAGTATTAGTACCGGACAGTATAGTCTGCAGTGACAGTACAGTACAGCTATAGCTGTAAGTATAGTACAGTATAGTATAGTAAAGCTTAAAGTACGTATGAGTAATACAGTAGCAGCACAGTATAGTACAGATATAGCCTACAGTATTAGTACAGGGTATAGTACAGTACCAGTACGTACAGTATCGTACAAGTGCTAGGACAGTTACAGTACAGTACAGTACAGTACAGTATAGTACAGTATAGTTACAGTATCGTATAGTATAGTGACCGTACTAGTACAGTCAGTCTAGTATAGAGTGTTACAGTATAGTTATCGTACACTATGAGTACAGTACACGATAGTATAGTACAGTACAGTACAGCTATGTAGTATCAGTAACAGTATAGTATAGCCAGATAATATAGCTACAGATTTATAGTACAGTTAACTATAGTATAGCACTACAGTATAGTATAGTTTACAGTATAGTATAGTATGTATAGTTTACAGAGGATAGTATAGTAGAGTACAGATAGATATAGTAAGTATAGTACACAATTGTAGTATATACATATAGCTACAGTACACTATAGTATTAGTACAGTACAGTATAGTACAGTACACTATAGTATAGTACAGTACAGTATAGTACGACAAGTATAGAATAGATAGTAAGCCTACAACGTACAGAGACAGACAGTACAGTACAGCTACAAGAATATAGTACAGTGTTAGCTACAGGTTTAGTACAGTTTAGCTACAGTTAGTTACAGTTTTTAGATACAGCATTAGCCTACGATAGCTACGAGATAGTACAAGTATAGTACAGTATGAGTTACAGGCCTAGAATGTACAGTTACACTATAGGTATTAAAGTACAGTTGAATACAGTACAGTACAGATACAGTGAAATATAGTACAGTATAGTACAGTATACATTAGTAAGTACAGTACAGCTATAGATATTAGTATTGGTATAGTACGGACAGTATAGTATTAGTATAGTACAGTCAGATGAGTATTAGTATAGTACAGTTACAGCATATAGCGTAGTATAGTATTAGGTATAGGATAGTATAGTATTAGCTATAGTATTAGTATAAGTATAGTACACATAGACTACAGTACACTATAGTATAGTACCAGTACAGTAATACAGTTACACTATAGTATAGCTACAGTACAGTACAGCTACAGACATGTACGAGTATAGCCATACAGTAATAATATAGTACAGTATAGTACAGGACAACCTATAGTATAGTACAGTACACTATATATAGTACAGTCTAGTATTAGTATAGTACAGTATAGAATATAGTATAGTACACTATAGTACAGTTAACACTATAGTATAGTTACCGTACAGATAGGACAGTACAATATAGGATAGTACAGAGACGAGATACAGCTTATGCTACAGTACAGTAAGTACAGTACACAGTACACTATAGACAGTATACAGCTACAGTATAGGATAGTACAGGTATTAGCCTACGCTATAGTATAGTTAGTATAGTCTAGCTATAGTACACTAATAGTACAGTACACTATAGTTAGTACAAGTACAGTTAGTACAGTACAGTATAGTATAGTATAGTACAGTATAGTATAGTTATAGCTACAGTTATAGTACAGCTACAGTACAGTATAGTATAGCTACAGTATAGTATAGATAACACTATAGTACAGTACAGTATGTACAGTACACTATAAGTATAGTACAGTCAGTACAGTTATAGTATAGGACAGTATAGCTACAGCTACAGTACAGTTATAGTAAGTACAGTATCGTATAAGTATATGTTACAATATAGCTACAGTATAGTATAGTACAGTATAGTAACAAGTACAGTAAGTATAGTACACTATAGTACACGTATCGGATAGTACGTACACTATAGTAACAGTACAGTAAGCAGTACAGTTACACTATTAGGGTACACGTTACAGTACCAGTATAGCTACAGATCACAGTAAAGTATAGTATAGGTACAGTATAGTACAGTAAATATAGTTACAGTATAGGACAGTACACTATAGTACGCTACAGATAGTATGGTATAGCTACAGTATAGACAGTATAGTATAGATTAGTATAGTACAGCTACAGAGCTATAGTACAGTATAGATATGTACAGTATAGCCTAGTCAGTATAGTACAGTATAGATAATGGTTATAGTATAAGCTATAGATATGCGTAAAGTGATTAGTATAGTATAGTACACTATAGTAAAAGTATAGTACAGTATAGTACAGAACGTAGTATAGCTACAGTTATAAGCTACTAGTTAGCTATAGTGACAGTACAGTATAGTAGAGGTTACAGTACAGTTAGACAGTACAGTCTATAGTCATAGAGTACAGTATAGTTAGCTACAGTCTAGGGAATAGAGTAAGAAGTGCCTAGTACCACCTATAGCTACAGTATCGTTATAGCTACAGTACAGTATAGTATAGCTATTAGTTAGTACAGTACCGACTTATAGTACAGGAATATGTACACATAAGTATAGACAGTACCAATATCGTACAAGTATGAGGCATATAGCTACAGATATAGATACACAGAGTACAGTACAGCTTACACTATAGTACGAGTATTCAGTACAGATAGTACAGTATAGTACATATAGCGAACAGATAGTACACTTATGTAATAGTACAGTAATAAGTAACAGACACTAAGTACAGTATAGTACAGTATAGTAAATACGTTATCAAGTACATATCGATACGTATATTATAGTATAGTAAAGATACGTAATGCTCACTATACTAGAGTTCTATACTGCATTGTACATGTACTATACTGTAATATACTGCTACGGGAATATACTGAGTGTACTATAGTATTACTGCCTAATTTACTGTACGGTTTACTGTATATATGATACTATACGTACTATATTATACTATGTACTGTACTATTGACTGCAGCTGGGTCTGATACTGTTCGAATATGTTCTGTTACTATATTGTACATATACTATACTGTACTGTATAATCTACATTATATGTACTATGTACTGACGGTACTTGTACTGTTACTGTTATACTATAACTGTACTAATTACGTTCCATTACTGTATATACTAGTACTATAAATGTACTAAGATCTGTACTGTTACTGGGTTTTACTACCACTAGTACTTTACTACCACATGGCTGCCTACTGTAGCTGCAAATGATACGTATACCCTTGCTCGCTACGGTACTGCACACAGCTGAACTATACTGTAACTATAGGCGACTGTACAATACACTGGATACTATACTGATGATTACATGTACACTTGGGAAGAAAATATGCAGAAGTGACCACAGGCTGTACATGTAAGTTCAGTTAAAAGAAGCCTTTATTAAGAAAAAACAAACGAAGAGCAGCACCACAAGGCAGCACAAAGATCAGACACAGGCGAACCCTGATGCCGTCAGTCACTTTCACGAGAGGCCAAATCACCCCGATGTCCCAGCTAGCCCTTATGTAGCCAAGAGCGGAGGGGGAGGCGGACAAAATACTTAATTAAAAATCTAAGAATTAAACCACAATCGGAATTGAGCTATAGAAAAAACAGGTACAGACAATGTCGGAGAAGGTGAATATACCGAGTCTCCAACATGGTATATGTAAAATGATTTATTTCTAATGGACCATGTTATGTTAGTCACTTTATAAATCAATAGAAAGACAGTCGGAGTACGAATGTTCTATGGCCAATAGCTTACACATAGGGTAAGACCCAAGTTACAGTAAGACAAAAGAATGGGCAGGAGAAAATCAATGATTAGAGAAAAATCACCTGATAGAGAAAATCACACTGATAGAGAAACACTGATAGAGGAAATCAACTAGATAAGAATGAAGGTGAAATATCAGCTTACAGCTAGGAGCAAGAGAATGATTAAAACGACTATATTATCGAGTCATGTTATATTGATGATTTGTCAAAGAAAAACAGACTTGTTGAGAGACAGCAACTGATGAAAAGGAAAAAAGAAGAACAGTTTATTTCTAGTAAAGACATGACACAAACCACCCACCAAAATACTATGCAAGCAGCTCACTTAGGCACAGCGAGGATTGTCGACTGTCCAGCGGAGATTCAAGGGAGAGAGTGCGGAAACGCGAAGCCCAAGACTGAGAAGGTCGTAGAGCGTACAAATGGAACTGCGTTTATTATATGAGGGCTCTTGAACAAGGAAAGGCAAGAGCACGGGGAGAGTTTATTATGACATTATCTAAGAAGCGAATGTCATTTTTTCCATTTGCTGTACAGCATGATTAGACACATCAGTTATTTACGAGTGCATTTACAAAGATTATATCTGTCCCATTCAAATGGCTAGTTCTATCTACACATGGTTTTATCCGGATGAGCTACTGAGCGTCTGATCATTCTATGTTCAGTTCTTTGACAGTTTCATTTTGATTATACCCCAGTCAGCCCTAAGTACCACATTTATGATTTTTATGATACACCAGCTGTTTTCTTGGCCCACTCCATTTCAACTTGTAACCCAAATGAACTTCACCTTCTGTATTCAGGGACTTTCAATGACCTGTACACCCTTCTTAAATTTAACAATTCATTCCCTTACATGATTAAATACACAGATCTAGATTGGATACAATTATAGATATTAAAAAAGGAGATGATAACCGAAAGTAAAATCTAATCTAGATATTGGGATAATAACCCTTTGGTAATAACAGCAGTATACACGATCAAATAAACATGTGACTTATTAGGTACAATATCTATCTAAACAGACATAAGGCCCCCGGGTCACTATTGAATATGCAGCGTCAACACGTTTCCTCAATAGCACTGTTTATTATGACCCGGAATTCAAAAAGGTAAGGTTAGACTTATGAATAATTAAGACCCGTATGGCACTTATGTCACACCCCCTAGAATCATTATGAACCCTAATATAGATCAACAATCTGTCTGGAACATTCAAAGTATCAGTAGAGTCGCAAAAAGGAAATAGACTCCCCCGGTAGTCCACAAACAAAGACATCAAGTATTATTATTATCTATTATATCAGTAGTAATATTGTTGTTATATCATAGTATTATTATATATTATTATTATTTATATCAGTGATATTGTGATGTATATCATAGTATATTGTTTTATAATCATAGAGTTATTATTTCATTTAGTACATCATAGTATTATATTATATCCATGAGGATTACAAAGTTTATCATAGTATTATTATTATTATGGATATCATAGATTATTATTAATCATAGTATTATTATTATTATATCATAGTATTATTTATTACATGTATCTATTATATCATAGTATTTCACATATTATATCACAGTATTATTAAAGACAGTAATATCTATTAGTATATAGAAATCTCAATCATCATAGTATTATTATTATTATTAGTATATCATGTAATCTTATATCATAGTATTATATTTATTATGTCATAGTATATTCTTATTATTATTATCATCATAGTCTTATTATATCATAGTATGATTAGTATATCATAGAGTATTATTATATGCATAGTATCGTTAGTAGTATTATATTATTAATCATAGTATTATTAGATTATCTAATAGTATTATTATATTAGTATTATGATTATTATTGATGACTCGTATATATTAGTATCATAGTATCTTATTGTTATGTATATCATAGGTATTATTGTTATTATATCACAGTATTATTATAATACCATAGATATTATTATTATGGTATCAGTAGATATTATTGTTATATAAATTATTCATAGTGACTTATTTGTTATTCTAGAATAACGTCTTATTATTATTATATATAGATTCTTATCGATTATTAGTATTATTATTATTATGATATATCAATAGTTAGTATTATTGTTATTATCATCAGAGCGTTAATATTTATTATATCAATAGATTATGTATTATTATTATATCTAGTATTATTGTTCTTATATCATAGTATTATTATTATTATTATATCATAGTATTATTATTATCATGAGGATTATTAGATACATAGTATTATTATATATCATAGTATTATTATAGATGATTATATCATAGTTATAGTAATATATCCTAGTGATTAATTATCTATTATTTATTATTATTATATCATGTATTATTATTATATCATCTAAGTATTATTATTATACAAAGTATTCATTGTGATATATCATCGTATTATGTATAATATCATAGTAGTATTATTGCTGATTAGTATCTCGTAATTAGTCTAATCACGGTATATTAGTATTGTATATTCATAGTCTTATTAGTGTCCTATTATAGATCTAGTGTTAGTGTTATTATATAATAGTATATTAATATTAATCCGATAGTTAGTGATTATATTATATCATAGTATTCTTGTTATTAGTATCATGTATGATTATTATTAGTATCAAATATTATATACTTATTAGCGATTATCATAGTATTGATAAATTGATATCATCAGTCTTATTATTGTTATTTGATATCATAGTCATATTTGTTCAGTATATTATTAGTATTTAGGATTGATTACTTCATCAATAGGATTATATTGCATCGATACTATATCATAGTATTATTATGAGTTATTTATTAGATATTATTCAGATTATATGAATCATTGAGTAATTATTTATGATTATTATTATATTAGTATTAATTCCTTATACGAGTATTATTTATATCATGAGTATATATTAGTTAGTTATTATATTATTTTATCAATATCATAGGTATTTATGTATTAGGAGTTTATTATTATTTATTATATCATAAGTGATTAAGTATGGTTGGTTTATATCAATAGTATTGGCTATTATTATGTCAGAGATATTTATTGTTATTTTATCATAAGTATATTATGATATTATATCATAGTATTCAATTAGGTATTATGATTATTATATTAAATCATACAACTACACAACAGTGTAATGATTTTACGTTATTATTTATTATCGGATTAATCATAGTATTATTATTATTATATCATAGTATATTATTATTATACATCGTATTATTAGATCATAGTATATTGTTATTAATCATAGGATCTGGACTTCTACTGTAGTCAACACAGATATTCTTCATGTTTAGGAGAGATGAGGTATCACCAGGGAAAATTATTTATTTTATATATAGTAAGTTATGAGTATATGCTATATATATAGCATAGTCATTATTATAAGTTAGTATCAAGTATTACTTAATATATTATATCTTTAGTATTATTATGATGATATCAGAGTATAATTGTTATTACGATCATGAGTATTATTAATATTATTTATTATCATAATAGTCAATAGTATGTATTATAGATATCACTAAAGTAGTATTAATATTAGTATTATATCTATTGATTATTTATTATAGTCAATCATCGTATTTTATTATTTATTAGTGGATTATTATTATTATTATTATTATATATATGAAGTAGTAGTTGGTAATATCATAAAGTATATTATTATTATATCGATGGAGTCATTTCCTTGTATATTTATATCAAGATAAATTACTGTTATAATATATCATAGTATTAGTGTGTATATATGATCATAGTCTCACGGCCACATTATTGTGTTATTATTATCATAGGATTTTGTTATTATACTCATTTAGTATGATGAATTCATACACCGTCCAGTAACAAGGATCACTAGCTGTCCAATAGACAAGTACATTTCAATTGCCAGATAGTCATACTGAATTAGAGTCATACGCTATCAAAATCAAGTTGGCATCAAATCGTCAAGTGTGTACCAAAAGAACAAACAATGTTTGCATCAGAGATAGTTTTCTAGGGAAATGCTCATTAATGTCTATTTTAATGGTGTCAAAGGTTATCAAAGAGATGTGAGAGGACAAACGGACTACCACAACAGTCCTGATTTAATGAGCGCTGCTTGTGGATGAAGCGGCGAATCACCGAGACTAAGGGTTATGACTATTCTGTCATTCGCAAAATTACAAAACAAAGAGGAGCGTGCACACCAACGGGAATCGAAGCTCTAGTTTCGTAAGTTTAATATTTAATTTTTAAAACCAAGTTTGTACAACTACAATATCAAATCGACAGACCCTCATTATCTTACGGTCCGTATCAACTGGCGCGTTTAGTACTAACCAGTACTTAATCATAGGTATGAATGTACTCAACAACAGAGTCTGAATAACAAGAAGGTCCTAATACACATTAAAGTTCCCAAATTAGTTAATTTAAGTTAACCACTGATAGGAAACCACAAAGTAAGCACAAAAACGTATGGAAGATGAAACAACACAAACAAAACAACAATTGACACACAATTATAAATCACCATAATTTACAGACTGTAGCGTTCGATTGCCATATACATACTATATAAATGCTGTAAATCCTATACAAACCCAAAATATAACAAAGGCAATCAATGGATACACCAATACCGATGCTGATTTACGCATGTGTAGGAGATGCTATAGTGACGACCACTGTGATGCCAAATTCAATGATTCAATTGCATTTGTCATACAACAAGAAAACAAAAATATCTTAAATATAAGAACATAACCAATAAATAGAACCAAAACACAATGTTGTAACATTATTATTGCGAGAGGATAATGTCGGATCTCCTACCCAACAAAACCAAGGATATGTCAAAGGTGCTGTTTAACCAGAGAGTGATCTGGGGCGCAGGACAAAAATCCAATATTGCCTACTGCTTTACGTAGGGGCAAGCCATCCCAATGAACTCCCACCTATTGCCCTCAACGAGGCACTATATCCGTTGAGGTTGTTGAATACCCTTGTACTTGTAGATACGCTAAGCTGGGTACAACAGCCACAGATTTATGAAAGAGACAGACAGGATTGCAAAACATCCTGTATGACCATCTTCAAAGATCTGCATCACCACAGCCCGAGCGTTCTCCCTATGAACTTAATAAGGGACTGTGTGTTTCCATCGGCCGCGCTAGAATCCTTAAGGGAGTCTACGGCGGCCGATGGAAAGTTTAGTCTTCCGAACGAGCGTTCGGCACGAACCCGATCATTTTGGGAGGCGCGTGCTCGTTCGGGAAACGAAACGTTAAACGCATAACTGATAAAGCCCGATACGGTCGGATCCGACGGTATCGGATTTACGTTAAGTGTGTGTACAAGCTCTAAGGCTATTGTTATATACATGAAAGGAAGTGTCTGAGCAACCGGACTGCTACAGTTATTATCTTGAATGTCCCTAACATGCCTCTGAGGGGTTATGTGGACCCCCACATATTGAAAGGAGCATGCGAGCAGGTTAATTCAAAATTACCCAAGGGCTGTCACCACTTTATATACTGTTAATGACGAAGTTTTTGTTTTTGAAGAGGAAGTTACTGAACAGAAGGACTAGTATGGATATCAATTACACGTAAGGCACCGGGGTTGTTACCACACTTGTTGGATCCTTGATACTTTAACCCAATTATGTGAGGTGAAATAGGTGGTACTGGAGAACCAGTAGGAGATGGTAGATTTTCCCAGTTAACGGCTCTAATTGACTACACTTTTATTACCATTATTAGGTGTTTGTTTAATAAAAGGCGGTTTCATGAAGTCAAGCCAAGTATTTTTAATGATTCTGGTGATAGTAGATGTTGGTTCACTGATTAACTGTAGAGAAAATAACTTGATACTATTTTCCCATTACAGTAGCACGAATCGCACCTCCCGTTGGATATTCCTAACAGGAGAGGATGAGTGAAACCATTTCTACCCATATCCCCTTCTGTATTAAGCTATCAATGTTGGCCCGGGTGCGGTGGTGTGTTGTAGATCTTGACATAAAATCAGATCCCTCCCTATCCTTGCAAAGGGCTTTGTGGAAAGGACCTAAGTTAATCATTGGACATCCTTTATCGAAGCTGTCCCGCAGAACACGGGAGGGAATGAAACATCATCAGATGGACAATTACGTTAATCCGTAGAATTGACCACACGACGGTTATTCCTATAAAATTGTGCGGGTGGAGACTTTGATTTAGCACTGTAAAATGGTTGTTACCCGAAATGTTCTTCGAAAAAAAATTAGTTCAGGTGATCACGCAACTGTTTAATAGGGATATAAAGGAATTCAAATGTCCCTCCAAAAGTCATAGGTGAACTTATTCAAATTATGAGATTGATGAAGGACATGAATTTCTTTGGAATTGAAATAGATCCTGCCACAAGAGATTAAACATCTTATACCGCTCCTTGATCAAAAGTGACATGTATAGGGGGTGATAGAGAGGATACGCGGAAGATTTGGTCTCCTCCCACCACCCCATATACACATGATAGGTGGGGGAAATTGTTGTCCCCAGTTGTCCTCTAATCTGAATGAGAACACGGCGTCTCCAATATCAAGAAGTTGTGGTCAAAAGGAACCACATGCTTTTATATATCTGCCACCCTATGCTAATTTGTATATGGGGTGGGGAAAGGGAGACTAAATAATTCCGCTTATATCTCTCCTCTACAAGTACAGGGTTCTTCACGGATCAAGGAAATGGTTTCTCTCCTGTATGAACTCTCATATGTACAGTAAGTTGGCTATTTCTTGCAAAACATTTCCCACATTCAGAACAAGAAAATGGTTTCTCTCCTTTATGACTCTTGCAATGCCTACGAAGATGTGATGTGTCAATATAACATTTCCCACAAAAATGACAAGAAAAAGGTTTTTCTCCAGTGTGAGTTCTTTGATGTAAACGAAGGTTTGCTCTTTTGGCAAAACATTTACCACACTCAGTGCAAGGAAATGGTTTCTCTCCTGTATGAACTCTCATATGTACAGTAAG